>KE524970.1:204449-230721 GCA_000441895.2 Anopheles sinensis
ACGTCGTTTTTCTTGTCTCCGAGACGTAAACGGGATGGTATCATATCACAATGCAGCTCAACAGGCATACACTTTCGTACGCGCGCCCGCCCTTTCTCCCGGTCGTATCTCGCGCTTATCACTAATTTCTTCCCCGTGCCGGGAATCCTCTCGAAGCGAAGCGTGCCCACGTAAATGGGGACCTTCGTATCGGCCGGCTCTGGAACACCTGCATATGCTGCTGGCGTACCTTTGCGTTGCCTTTGGGCTGCTACGACATGACGTAGTGGAGGAGGCTGCAGAAAGCATCGGCAACACTCTTTACTCAGCCATCAGCCATCACACGGGCCACCAGAAACAAACGCTTCCGAACAGTGTCGTTTGTTTATCACTTGGTTACTTTATAAAGGGTTGACTTTTGCATGGTGCCTTTACAAGATTCACTCGATCTTTTCTACTTTCCAACCCCGGAGCGGCGCCGTCTCGGCCGCTACAAACGTCAGATGAAGGGTCGTTTCGCACGCGATAAACAAAAACGCAGATCTGATCTCACTTAACCGTACGTGTGTTTCTTATTTCACGCTGACGAAGATTTTGACGAACGAAATTCAAGCAATACGATGGTGTGTGAAGTACACCGCACAAGCATTGTTTCCTTTTTCAGGGCGAAAAGTAAACAACTGCCTCGAAAGCCATCAGCTTCGTCCTGTACGGCGTTAGGCACGGAGATATCGATACGTTTCGTTTCAAACGCACTGTCACCGGGAGTTTGTACGATGTTGTTTTAATCCTGCGACGAGATCCTTCTACCCGGGGGATGTGAGCATGGCAAACCGATACCTCGAACCATCCTTACAACTTCACCACTGCACTAGCGAGAACCCTAGCCACAACTTAAACAAACTAAACGAGCAACAACAGTTCCATCGATTCGTGTTTACGCGACGCGTCTCGACGACGACGACGACGACAGCTGTGCCCAACCGTACCCAGGAAAATCGAATGCGCTCGACGATTGTGAAGGGAAACACCGAAGGGGAAAACAATTGCAGCTCGTTTGCGTATCCGCCACACACTTGGGAAAATCTCCACGACCAGACCGGATCGACCGACGACCTGCCCGTTCACGGCGCGTTCATAATCACGTATGAAAAGCGCGTCGATTGTCAGCGGTCCGCGGACTTACAACAGGCGTTTCGATTCGTTTTGTGCGTGCCTCTTCGCACCCCCTTAGGGGCAGGGGTCGGCAAACTCTGGCCCGCAACTGGTTTTATTTGGCCCGCGAGAGAATTTATGTGGGACTTAAAACGTGCTAATATATGTAATCATTATATTGCGCTTAAAGATAAAATTTAGAAACCTTTTAGTGTGGTATTTTATAAACTGGATGTTACATTGCACCCCTTATGCGAAAGGCGTGCCGACCCCTGCCGTAGGGGAGAGAAAAGGAACGCTTGGTTTGACAGTACGCTTCGCGTCTGGCATGCTGTGATGTGTTTATAAGGCATAGTTGAGGTTTCACTCAACGAGATGCGATAGCCTCGCACGTTCCAAACATGGTGGATTATATGAATTTAATCTTAATTATGAAAATATTCTTTGTGCGGTGTTACTTGTGTTAAAATTTTGTATTTAAGTGTGTAACTGGTCCGGATTTTCAGTACCTTCCATGCAGTATTTCACAAAATGAAATGTTCCATTAATTCCATTAATTTTTTTTGAACAAACTACCACAAACTATTGCTCTGCATTGTTGTGCAGCACAAGTCATTCCACTACAATAACAAAGAAGGATTGCTAGTAAGTGGGCAATAAAAAACAATTAACAAATTTCCCTATTCCTTTGCACATCAACGCAACCGCATCAACGAGGACGAGTGCGAAGATGTCGAGCCTTTTCCACCACCCCCCTAGTAAGTATGGTCAGTGATGAATCGTCGGTGGAAAAGGGCGAAGGAATAGGTAGAAGGAATTAGGAATCGCAAGAGTAATACACTTTGCGTAAAATCTGGGAGGGGGTGGGTGGTCGGTCGAGGAAGGGCGCGCGGTCTCGGGTAAAAGTGCGCAGAAAAAGGCGTGGGAAAATATCAATCTCCTGCACATGTGTGCACGAGGCCACCATCATGTTTCCTCATGTTTGCCAGCTCGCCCGGTTTTTACGACGAACGAGATGGACTTGTTCTTGTTCGCGTTTCCTTCCACCCCCTTGGCAGGACCCTACTTGGCGTTTATGTTCTGCTCCGTTCACTTTTGGGTGGACCGGGGTGGATCGAGGCGAGGAGGCTCCGTGATCTTTCTCCACTCGCACTCGGTGCGTCCTGTGCTTCCTTGCATCCCAAATGTGGGATTTTCGAAAAAAAAGGGGCGAGCTCTGTCGTCACAGCTCTTCAGACCAATTTTACCATCAAATACGTTCTCCGAGCCGAAGAACCGTCAAAAAGCGGAGGAGAAAAAATTCCTGCCAAACCACATCGATCGTATGATATTACTGCAGGGGCCTGGGTGTAAATTTGCACCAAGCTTACATTCCTGCATGTAGCATGCATTTGAGGTAATGAGCTATCGTCTGAAGTGGAAAATTGGATCCATTCCGCTCTTACCAACGGCTCATCTGGTGGCACTTGTCGTTCTTGATCCTGAACCAAACGACGTTGGTTTTGTTTATTACCCAGGCACACGATGGGAAAACGCTCCATGCGGGTCACTGCGGGTCAGAGAAATTGACAAAATTAAATATGCTTCTACTCCCATGGACAACGCGCGCTTTGTCGAGCAAACGTCCAACAGGACGGCAAACGGATGCTGTTGGACGCTTGTTTTTCGTTCTGGCTAACACGTGGTCCAGTTCCCACCGCTAATTGCATCCCTTTTGCGAAACGAAGGTCAAACTCGCCTGGTCGTCCTGGCAAACGGCGTTCGATTAGGATAACACATGCCTTCGTCGAGGAGCTGTTTATCTTTTGCCGTTCGGCGTCCTCTGAATAGCCAACGACCTAGGCGTACCAACACGTGATCGGCAGGCGGTTTGTTTACAAACAAAACAGGTGTTTGGCCCCGTCGAAAGGGCTCCTATTTTTCCTCTCGGCTGGCTTGGCCATTTAAAAATGTCCTCCAGTATCTAAACACAATATAAATAACACGCTTGACGCCGGCAGCATTTTCTTACCTTTGTTTTTTTTCTGGAGCGCGTCCTGGTTGAATTGTTTCTTTATTTCTTTCTCAACTGTCCTTTGTCCAGTCTTTCTTTCGTGTTAGGAGGGGGAAATAACTCACCCTACCTTTCCCGTGGAGGGTCTTTAATTTTTAAAGAACCCTCTCTCTCCTCTCCCCCTCCCTAGTTGAACTCTTTCTTTCGCCTGTAAAAAGTGACCGATTATTTATTCAAAAATACTTTCCGTGCGTCCCTTCTTTAATTTCGCCTTGACGACGACGGTGGAGGGCACGGCATAAAGTAATCGGAATTTTCTTCCGGCCATTTCCCCGGCCTTGCTTTGGCGTTTTTATCCGCACCCCACGTCCCCTTTGCATTCCATTGTGTCTGGCCCAAACCGGGGCGCGTTTCGGGAAACGTAACACACGTTTTCCATTTCCCTGTCCACCCTCATTTACCGCTATCTTCCGCGCGGTGCGCCATCACCCCACGCGAGCGGCCTTCAGACCCGCGCTTCAAGAAAGTCCCATGTTCACTCCCTTGCTCTTTCCCTCTCTATGATCTTCGAGCATTTTCTTGAGCACGTACCTTTTCTTCGCCCCACAACATCTCATCACATTTCGCATCGTAGCAGGCTTCCTTCGACGCTTCGAAAGCAGTCGATACGCGCGCGCGCCCACTTCTTCCACGTGATTCTCGGTGCCTCTCTGTCTGGCCTGCAGACGGCGCCGGCGGTCTCGCTTCCGCCAACCGAGGGGCCCATGCGCCCGGCAACCAGTTGCAGAAGTTCCCACGGTTCCCACAATGTAAATTTATACGGCACGGAATATTTTCCGTACGAAGCCAACTGTGAAACGACCGCCGTGGTCCCGGGACCAGAAAGCAAACCAAGCAAGGGGATCATCATGGTATCGCCACCTCCACCCTCCACACCACACACCGCCCTCCTCAAAAGGACAATGATGATGATGATGATGATGTTGATGCTGCTGCACGATGAAGAGATGTTGTAGTTAATGTTATCGACTCCTGCTGCGAGGATATTGATGTTTGGCAATGGTTGATTCCGCGTATTATCATGTGAAAATGAAGTTCCACGCCGGAAGCATATTCGTGCGGTTTGGTAGACACTGAAGGACTTACAGAGGAACAGAGGTTCGCTAATTCCCAAACGTGGTATGTTACATTCACACTGCTTTTACATTTCATTTAACCATCTTTTTCGATTCTTATCAAATGAAAGGTATACCTTGAATAAATTTCTTTTTAAAACTCACCGGATTTGAAGGGATATTTAAAGTTTACTTTAATAATACATAACAGGAACAGTAGTATTCAAACCGTTCGAAAACACAATCAATTCTAATGCAAACCACCCGAGACTAATCGAACCCTTTTTGTTTTATGTATATTTGGCTTGGCCATGCATAATTGATTTGACCCGCCGTTAAGACGACAATATTATGCAACATCCTCCGAGATCCGAGCCTTTCCGAAGCGTCTCCATCATTGCCGGTAACTTTCAGTCTAAACATTTCGCTTTCCCAATGCAGCCTATTTGGCCAGCTGTGTATACGTATGGGAAACTCATACCGGATCTCGGGCAGATGATGGTAATGTGCTTGCCGGTGGGGTTTCCCGCGCCGGTTAGCTTAGCATACCAGCAGCATAAGCCGTGGCCCATGCATAGGAAATCAGTATTCAACGGGTGGGTGGTACTCCATGTCCTTCCTGATACGATAGACTGCATGGTTTTGGAACGCAAGGGAAGCTTGTAGGAAACTGCAAATCCATCGAATGCATTTTGCGCCCATTTTTCCAATTACTTATATCATATCGATAAAATTATTTAGCAAATCAATCAAATAGAAAAAAAGGAAAAATTATAGAAGTGCAAAAACATTAAAAATTTAAAAATGAAAAGTTGTACAATACGGCCGTCCGAATATAAAAATTAAGAAAAGACATATATAAAAAAATGAAAAGTCGCGAAAAAAATACGCATACTTTTTATTGCTCTTTATTCGAGTATTCCCACGAGTAGTTAAAGTAGAACACGTAAAAAATCGCGTTTCTATTGTGTTTAGGCGATTCAGTTATTAAAATGTTTTAACAAGTGCATAAAAGCACGCGAGGGTCCCAGGTTTGCGTAGGAAATCGCACGCCCCAGTGCGTTTTTCTCATGCGCTCGGTCGGGCGAACACGAAATCACCTTCCAGTCAGTTCGCCGGAAGGTTCATGAGAAGAATTAAATCTTAAGAAATGGCACCGTGGCCAAGCCGGCTAGCTTCAAACTCCTTGTACTGATATGAGGGGTCACTTCTCTTTTTTTGTTGTTGTCGTGCTGTTTTCTTTTCAATCGTTTCACCTTCTTTCTTTGACTTCCTTGTGGGCACTGATTTTCTCAGGAGATAAACGTTACACCTGAGAAAGCACCCTGGGCTGGGTCCGAATGGCTTCTTAAGGTGCAACCTGTCCACCCTTCTCTCATCAATCGGCCCCCACACGGGTGCGGTTTCCGAAGGCTTTTATCAAACTCTGGGACAAACATCACCGAGTTGCTTCCGAGCCTCCCAGTCTGAGATTAAGAAATCTGTGGTCCAGAAAAAATGGGATGGAAGGAAGGAAATCGGTTTGCAGGGGAAGTTTGCTGGGAAAGGAACCCCGATAAAATCGTTCGCCCCAAAGAAACGGTTCCGGTGTTTAAACACAAGCTCTGCTGGTACTGGGCATTAAAGACTGCCCAAGAATGTAAAGAGGGCCGGGTATGTTTTGTATATTTGACCGGGCTCTGGAATTTTGCATCATTACTAAATTACTCAATATTCAATTTTGCATTTCAGTTGTAGCTCGGATAACAAATTAATATATGTCCGCTCGGTAATTTGAACAGATCTTGTTTAGACAAATTTAGTGGAAATAATTGCCTACACAAAAAACAGTTACTTGTTTGGTTTTCCCTGTTTATGTAGTTCAGATAAGAGGTTTTTATTTATCAACGAATTACGAACAACGTTGAATTTAATAACGAATATTTGAACATAAGGGCACATAGTTTACAATGATAATTTGACATGTTATAAAGGGTTAATTTGTAACGCTTGTAACGCTATTTTGCTGTCAAAATGAACCAATTCATTCACTTTGTTTACCTCGAAAACAAAAATAGGCACGTGTTGTTGCCAAACTGGCTGCCTCAAGCTGTGTTTTGCGAATAGAATCATAGCATTAACGATACAAAGTAGAACCTTAGGTTAGCAGGTTAGTAGTGAAACAGTTTTTGAGATCGCAAGTTTAGCTGTGTCCTTGGAAAGATGAAAGCACTTAGCATGAAAACAGTTTCAAAACAAGGGTCTGAGGGCCTATCGATCAGCTGCCAGATTGCTTAATGGAAGATTGTTAATGCTAAGATAGTAATCACTTAGTGACGATTGATACTGTATCACATTACCAATAATTTGCCGGCTATCAATGCCATCGTGTTTGACGTCGATCCGTTGAGAAAAGAACCTCAGCTTGACGAATGGATGGCGCGGGTGTTGATAAGTTAGCTGTTTTTCGAACGGAATTTGATGCTATGCCCTTGAGTCAACTGGATTATTCCCTACGAACCCCAGATTCGCGACGCGTTCGAGAACATCAAGAAGCATATTTCTCTAAAACGCACTCCAGGTACGATCGTTTGATTACCAAGGCTAAGGGTCCATCTTCCTCTGTTCTCTTCCCATCTCCTGTAGCCTTTTGAAATATTTGCGGTGTAGAAAGATGGGTCGCCGAAAGAAGCGAAACGACCAACTACAGACCGCCAACGATGCCGACGTCGCAATGCAGCAGCAGTCCGAGCCCAACACCGAGCAGGACGATCCTTATTCCATTCCATTGCACTCGCGGCAGGCGGCGTTTGCCATTCTTTGGTTGCTAGTGTACAGTTTTGCCATGTTTACGCTACCCTTTGGGGCGTTTTACGGAATGAAGTCTCTGCTGTTGGAGCAGTTCCAAATCGATGGATTTAATAACACGTGCGGCTCGGTGCTGGCCGCCGTCTTGACTGTGAACGGTATCATAATCCTGTACGCGATGCGGGGGTTCAAAGAAGTTGAGGAGGAAGATCGCGACCGCCAGATGCGGAAAGCCAATGACGACCATATCGTTGCTGCCTCGGAATCATCGAAGACGAAGTAGACCTCATGTAGCGATACACTGTTTGAAAACTGTTCCATTAGTATTATTGATTGAAAATAAACTTTCCTCTAAGACTAACCCGTTGTAACTTTGAAAGACTATGGGATGCAAAAGGTTATATCGATTTCTTTTCCTCCAGGATCACCACGATGCGTACGGATCAATACGGCCTCTACCAATCTGGAACATGCGAAGTGTCTGCTGCGGGAAAAGGGATGAAAACTGGTGGATGAAACATTCGCAAGCTACCGATCATTTATGGATGTTCCAATCTATGCTGGTGTTTGTTCTGCCAAAAAAAATATATGAAGCCCCGCCAGATGAAGTTCTTATTTGTAAAAAAGGTACGTACAAGATAATCATTATTGACCAGGTGGAAAATAGCAGGATAAAACATAGCTTGAATAGTTCATTAACATTTACGCCATTCTTTCTAATGACCAGGATACCCTTTTGAAAAATTACTGTTTCAAACCACTGGAACAAGCTGTTGTACTAGACACGCACTCGAAGGATGGTGTGCAGGCGAGGCATCAGGCAGGATGTTGAACGCATCGTCTACAAAACGCATTCGGTGTACGAGGAAGAAAATGAGGCTTCGACAAGTATCCCGGAATTGACGAGCCGTGCTTATACGCACATGAGGATGTTGATCTTATGCAAGGCATGTTTGTGACTATTTTCGAACGGTGCGCCATAGGAGGAACTAACGAGTTTATCATACCATATTAAGGATTAAGCCGTAACTGAAGAGTAATGATGGTTCAAAAGCAATCCCGTTTGTTAAAAGTAGAGTGAAAATAGGAACTCAAAACGAAACTTATGAAATATCGGAATGGATCCGATCCTGCTTTTTAAGATTAAGTAAATCTAGAATCAAACAAATAAATTGAGATTGAAACGATATTTTTTACAAAACTCAGCTTAGTATTAAATTTTATAGGCTTTAACGAAAAACAGGCAAATAAAAAAAAGCACGTTACAACCACATGGAGTAACGTACGTAACGTGAGTTCATTCCTGAAATGAACCAATTCATTAAATTGACGTTTGCAATATATTTTTGTTTATCTCAGAAATTTACTTGCACTAGTGATGGGAATCTTTCAATTCAAATCCATTCTGAGATCCGGATCTCCGAGTCCGAATCCTTATCCGTCGTATCATGATTGGCCATCGAATTAGCCGGTTTTTGCAGTGATACTTGTCACCGGTTATGTTGAAATAGCTGCGTAACAGCGGTAACTTTCGAATTGAATCCATCGCCACGATCGGCTAAAACAGTGAATCAATTCATTTTGTTTTGCCAGCACTTTCAGCTTTATCTTTAAATCTTAGTCCCAATCCGTCAAACAGTCGGGATGATCAACAAATCAACGGCGGTCTGGAAATCGGTTATCCCAATCCAAACGCTAATCAGATCAAAACTGATATCTTGCTTTTTGCGTAATAAAAACATGTCGCACATTTGCAATGTCACAGGTTCACCCCTGTAAGTAGTTCTGTTGATCATGAATCGCGATTCTCAATAACGAGTCTTTATTTGAACAAAAATACGCTTAACATGTGAACCAGATCCTAGCCTGAATCATTGTCACTGCGTGAGATAAAAATAATCGTAGAACTCCTCAGTTAATCGAAGTTCTACTGTATTTCTTTGTTAAAATTAGGTTCTCGATGTTCTCTCGAACCTAAGTTAAACCGCACGAGAAACTCAACCTATGTCCAATCAATTCTATCCGTTGGATGGTTGGACGTTCGATTCGGCTCAACTGAAATCAATCACTAAGAACCTTTCTCTCTACATCGGCTCTCTACATGACTAATGCGACACACCAAGTGTATGAATTAAATCGTTAATCCGTCAAATGGGATTTGAATCTTTAGAATCCCTCTAGGGGATCGAATCTTCAAGACTTCCAAATCCCGATTCTGCCAACACTACTTGTTTGTTTACATTTTCCTACCTTTTATCAGGCACGGCCGGCAAAATAGATTTTACTTCGAACAATGAATTTACTGCCCAAATCGACTGCAGACTTCGGTTCTACCGAATATTGGAACAGTTTCTTTCGCAAGCGAGGAAAACAAGCCTTCGAATGGTAAGAAAGCACTTTTGAACTGTTGCTGCTCTAGAAAGAACACTATTCACAGCACCACACTTTTGCTACCATTTAAGGTACGGAGAGTATCCGGAACTGTGTGGCCAACTGCATAAGTACATTAAACCGAAGGATGAAATCCTTGTCGTGGGTTGCGGTAACTCCAAGCTCAGTGTTGACCTTTACGATGTCGGTTTCAAGTGAGTGTCTTGCAGGGATGGAAAAGCGTACAGGTTGTACCAATGCCATTTTCGATCGTTTTCAGAAAAATTACCAACATTGACATCTCACCGGTGGTCATCAAGCAGATGCAGGAAGCAAACCGTACCCAACGTCCGGAGATGACATGGTGCCAGATGGACGCAACGGCTATGACGCTTCCGGATGAATCCTTCTCCGTCGTGCTGGACAAGGGTACGCTCGATGCGTTGTTCACCGACCAATCTGAGGAGGTTGTCGGTACCGTGCGAAGATACTTCCAAGAGATTGGACGTGTGTTGCGCTCCGGTGGGCGGTACGTCTGCATCTCACTGCTCCAGGAGCACATCCTCCGGGAGGTTGTGGAACATTTCCCCTCCCATCACTTCATGCTGCGTATCGTGCGCTGTCCGGATGCCGGGGGTCGCGGCACGAGCGAAGCGGCCGCGGCCGATGGTTCTTCCCTGGTCGTGTTTGCGATCGTGGCGACCAAATTCAAGAACCTTCCGATGCGTGTGCTGGAACTCTGTATGGCCGGTGATCAGATGGAGCGGGTACAACAGCCCGAGGACATGATCGGTGCGGTAGCCGCTGCACAGAAGGCAGCCATGGTTTGTAACGGACTGGCACGAGGCAGTATCGCCGGGATGGCCGAAGTATCGATCGATCTGTTCCATCCGAACGAAAACAAACGCCACGCTACACGATCCACGTGCTCGACCAGGCTCCGAAACGAGGCAGCGGGAAGTATGCCGCCTTCATCGTACCACAGGGCCGCGAAACGGAATGGCTGTTTGCCACCCCGCAGGGCCGCCAAAAGCTGCAAGCCTCGGCCAACTTTGATCGGCTTGCCGTCGTCACGCTACACCGAGGCCACGTGTACACCGACCTGGAGGCGGTGAAGGTGGAGCTGGCGGAAAGTGTCAAATCGCTCGCACCGAGCGGACTCCAGGGTGCCTCCATTCCGTACCTTTCCATCGGTGCCGAGGTTGGCCGGCGGGAAACGATCCACACCGGCCGCTCGGAGCACTCGGGCGAGTACGTGGTGGAGGAAATTGTCGGCGATAACGGGCGCACCTTCCGGCGGCTTATCTTCCTCGCGACCCCAGCGGTCGTGCAGTCGGAGGCGGCACTTAAAATGGCCCGCGTACGAGGCTCACGTGCGCCGCAGAAAGTGGTCGATCCCGGGTACCTTGCCTGCCAGCATCATCTCTTCATGACGGTCGGTGTGCAGCTGGCAACGAGACTGACGCAGAAAACTACCTCCCCACCATCATCGTTGTCGTCCTCCGCCGCCGCCTCAGTGGCGGTGATCGGATTAGGCGGTGGTGGACTCTGTACGTTCATTCGCGAGTGTCTCAAAGCGAGCACGATAACGGCGGTCGAAATCGATCCGGAAATCGAACGAATTGCCGTGAAATACTTTGGCCTGACGCTCGACAACCGTCTCCGGGTGGTCATCGAGGATGGCATTCGGTTCCTGGCGGAAGAGGCCAACCGTGGGGCACACTATTCAGCCGTCCTGTTCGACGTAGACAGCAAGGATCCCACGGTTGGCATGAGTTGTCCACCGGCCATTTTTGTCGAACGCAATGTCCTCGCCCACGTACGCAAACTCGTCGGCGACGAGGGACTGTTTGTGCTCAATCTGGTCTGCCGTAATGATGCGCTCCGGGAAACGACGGTCCGATCGCTAAGGGAAAGCTTTAAATACGTCCTCTCGTACAAACTCGAGGAGGATGTGAACGAAGTGTTCTACTGTACCGACAACGAAGGGCTAAAGGATGCCACCAACTGGCAGAAGGAATTGCGCGAAGCGGCAAACGACGTGAACAAGTTGGCCAGAAAAGAGAAACTCACGCACGAACAGGAGCTGGTCGATTTAAGCGATTTTGTAAGCGCTCTACAAATATAGACGAATATACAAGGCACATTTTTTTTCTTCGGAATTAAAAACCCTGCGCCGAGAAAGTGAAAGAACTTTTGTAGACAAGTGTCTGTTTGATGAACAAAATAATTTATTATTTCTATCTTGAACCGTACTGTATGTAACCTCGTATTTTTCGTTCAAATTTCCATTGTTTTATTCTCAATCCACAGAATCTACTAGACGATTATTGTTAAGATTAATTTAAACTGCTTTTATTTTCATTATTTTATTGGATTTTGCTACTTCGTTCTCTGTGTAACGGGGTTTTTTTTGTTGCATATGCTAGTACAATTTGTTGTGTGGCTAACTTTTGTCTTATTTTCCATTGTTCGGTTTAATGTATCCCCTTTTCGGTTTGAAACCCCAGTGTTTGTAAGTGAAAAACTCCCCACATACAGTTTAGAATCTGCCAACGTTTGTTAACTTATCCTCCGATGGCCAATGGCGGCCCGTTTTTTAGTTTATTAACATTTTGTTTCGTACATCTAATTTTTGGTTAAACCGAGAATGCCGAATGAAGAAACGTCGATCAAATGCGTCGTCTGTCGTTAACATTATCCTTTTCGAAATTTCCACCCTTCTACTGTATAACACGAAAACGAAGTAGGCGTTACACACTGCCCAGCCTAAAACCCCTGGTTCGTTTTTTTTGTCCAATTTACTTTAAAATTTTTTTCCCCGATTCACTCTTCCGAACGACGAACAGTTATCTTTGTAACATTAATTTCGAACAATAAACAGCTAAGGCAAGGAACAGTCACGAATGCACATTCAAAGGTCTAGCCTAGTAAATCTAGCTTCATTGTTCCCGGCAACGATTTGTTTGCTGGAAACCGGGTGAGTAGACCAATAAGCCAGTCCATTTCAAATCATAGCAACACTCTCCTAATCGTTAGCTGTCCAACGCTTCAGAGGGACTAGGTAAACTCAAATTACCATGGCAACGAATGAAACATTTCATGATGCCCCAAGAAACGTTTCACAACTAGTGTTAAGTGAAAGCTGTTATCGTTTAAATTGAGAAACTATTTAAAAAGTGGTTTAAAGCTTGCTAGATGAATGAACGAAAACAAGACACGTAACTTTGGAAAACAATAATCATCGTACAATTTGTTTGCTTCTAAAGAGGGTACAATTTGTTACAACAGCTACTAGCAGTTTATCACTAATTTGGGTTTAACTTGATTTTCTTTACAATATCTATTTTACCACATACCTACAGCTTGTGACTAACGGTTACACACTTACGCGATATACATAACTTAATTGGGACGAAGAATACAAAATAAAGCATACAAAAATGGGAACGACGACACAATAGACATATAAGAAAGGGAGAAAAGGTATAGGATTTCCTCGCTTCGTCTAGTACTTCGGTTGAAAAGAGTTTAACAGGTGGTTGGGAAATTAGTAAATTTGGGTTAGTGGCTTTCAACAAAGATTTTTCACTTTCTTCTTGCTTCTGCTACGAACATTATGATCACGTTATGGGAACAGGGGGTTCTCTTCATCGAGGGAGGGGTTCAGTCTATACGGTTTTTTTGTTTAATTAATATCGACGCGGCTACAACACCGGTGGCTTCTTGTGCACCTGCTAAAACACCTTCCGGAACAACCGTCTGATGCTACCCCGGCTGCCGCCGGTCGTCTTCCGTTCCAGCCCACCGTTGCTACCTCCCTCGCCGTTCGTCGGCAGATCTCCATTGAACGACACGGAAAGCTTCACCGGCGATGCCTGTTCCTCTATCAGCGAACCACCAGCGGTCACTGCGGGAGGACTTTCCGACTTTGCCTTCAACCGTTCCCGCCGGGCCTGCTGCTTGGAGGACGACGACGTGGAGGAGAAAGTGGACGCATCCTGCTGACTAGATGAGGCGGTCGAAGGTGATGGACCTTGCTTTCGGTTCTCCGACCACCACCGGTACCAGCCGTCTTTACTGTCACCGTCACCGTCGCCCGCTCCGGCCATCGGTGCGCCATTGGCTACGGTGGAATGCTGACCAGCGCTGGAACTGCCGCTTATGTTAGAACTATTACTGCTATTACTACTGGTGTTGCTGCTGCTACTGCTACTGCCCCCACCGGGAGCGTTGATGTCCCCGTTGGAGGAACCTTTCTTCGACGATCGTCTTTTCGAGCCGAGACTCGATCGTAGGAGTGACGTTTTAAAGAAAGCCGGCGACGAAAGGCGACGAGATGAAGATTTCTTCGTCTGCTGCACCACGCTATTGTTGGCGGAGTCCGTCGGTAGGGGGGAAACGTCCTCGGCAGTTTCACTTCCATTAGTCAAGCGACTACCACCACCGTCCACCAATTCTTCTCGTAGCGCTGCAATCGCGCCCGACGATGCGGTCGAACCGGGCATAAACTCATCGTACGAAAGGTCGCTCGCCGTGGGAATGATAAACTCATCGTTGTCCTCCAGGTATGGCAGCTCATCGATACGATTGCTATGATCCGGTGTTTGGGACGCACGCGCTCCACCATCGGAGGACCCCGTTCCGTTCACCAACCGGAACCGTTGCTCTTGGGGTTCCACCATCGATGTAGAGCGTTTTGGGAGCTCGTATCGTTGTGCCCCGGACACGATCACATTTGTCGACGGAGTAGACGTTGCCACATTCCCCACCGTGACCATCATCGATGGGGCGGACACTTTCCGGTGTTTCTGTTTCGATTTCTTCCGCTCCACCGTCACCGGACCCACGGGACGTGCTTCCTTAACGCCCTCACCACCATCGTCGATGAGAAGGTTCACGTAAGTTCCACTAATGTTGAGTGCCTCCTCACTCGGTCGCTTGATACGCAACCGCGCGGGAGACATCGACGAACCACCGGCGGTTGGTTCGGCCGTGGCAATAATGACTCCCGAGGAGCTGCTTACGCAACTGACGGATCCATCGCCCGCCCCAACGCCGGAAACGTTCCCTCCCGCCACCGGCATGCCATCGATCGACTTACGACGCAACATTCGTCCACGGATTGGCCTCGCGTCCGAGCCAACCTGAGCCAACTCACGATCGATTACGCTCTGCGGGAGAGGAGCCGGTCGCTGAGTGCTCACTCCAACCACCGTACCTCCCCTTCGCCCACTCGACGCCAACACGGAACGTACGAACAGGATAAGGGTGAGAAGCAACACCACGACGACACCGAGCACCGCCAGTACCACGTTGCGCCAGTCGACCACCATCTGCTGGAACTCGAACAGATCGTGCCGCAACTGTTCGTTCACCTCGCGCAGTGATGTTTCGCTCTCACGCATCTTCCGGTTCTGCTCCTCAATCTCATGCAGCGTCTTGGCGTACGAATGTTGTAGTTCCTCCACCTGCTTCCGGTAGCGGCGACTCAGCTCCTCCAGGTACTGCCCCGAGAGGCTCATATTTCGTTCGAGGGCCTACAACGGAAAGAAGAGGGACACTGTTAGCACAATTGAAACGATTGTGGAACGGATGTAGCGCAGATAGGAGAATGTGTATGATCTTTAAATCGTGACGTGTTTGACAATCTTTCGGTGAATTTTGTTTTTAGTGCATCCTTTATTCATTTTATCTGTGACAAGAGGCTGTTAATTTTAACTGTTGGATTGGAAGGATTTTTTTTTCAAATGTAATATTTTTAATTAAACTAGCCTATTTGCCCGGTTACACGAGCTGCAGTATACATTTTTTGAAGGTGAAAGCTAGCCAGGAGATGAAATATTGAGTTTCAGTCAAATATAAATTACATTGATATCGTTACTGTCCGATTTAAAACCAATCCTAGTAAGCTTTGAAACATAGTTTATGATCGTCGCGATAACATAGAATTATGATCTTCTAGCAAATGATTATTATTACTGTGTCCACCTAGAATTTAACGAGGTGAGTTTTTGATTGGTATTACGAACGGCTGACCACCGAACTAATACTATACCGTCTATCGGTCACAGTAACTCTCTACGGAGAGAGGCCTTGTCCCACTTGGGGATGTTGAGCCAGATAAGAAGAAGAGGAGTTTTTCATTGTGTGTTTAGTTGTTTTGGCCATTTGGGCGAGGTATGATTTGCTTTTACATTACGGTATGCGTTTGTGTTTTGTGCGTGTTTTGAACTCGAAAGTCACTGTGAAGAAAATTCGTCATTCAATTTGCCTGTGTTGTGTTGACTTTTCACATTATTTTTGTGTCGATTTTTTCGAAGATTCTTTACTGAATCAACTTTTTCTTGAAAATTTATTTTGGATATCAAGTATCCTTTCATTTTCCCCAAGTGTGCTAGTTGCTATAGTAATCAATGCTATGTAGTTGGGTGAGGTGGTTGATAATTTTTTCTAAAGTAAACGCTCTCTAATTTTGTCAGTGTTTGATTATTGTGGACGAAGTTAAAGGTAGCAAAAAAGCGCAAAGTGAGTCAAATTCTTTTTCACAATAGACAGAGATAGAATAGATATAGATAAATAGATAGATAGCTTGATATGCTTTCAAGGACGAGAAAAGGTCGAAATCAAACGAGCAGTAGATCTGACCAGTGTGAAACGTGTCACTTATTATTTGGGAAACATGACCTAATCAGAATTTCCTCGTCATCCACTAATTACGTGATGGGCGTTAAACATGTGAAACAAAAGGACTTTGACTTACCTTGATACGATTGGAAAGCCGAAGGAAAACACTTTCCGGTTGCACTTTTTGTGTGGTCGATGTCGTGCCGTGTCCATTGTTCGATCCCGTTCCAACCATTGATCCGCCGGCTCCAGATGGGGCACCAATACCACCTCCAATAGGAATACCCTCAGTTTCTTCGATCGTTTCCCAGTGTTGATGATGATGATCTTCCTTGTCTCGTTCCTGTTGTTGTTGCTGCTGCTGCTGGTGGTGGTCTTGATGTTGTCCTGTTGCTGATGCTGTTGTTGTCGTAGTAGCTGATGGCGAATTATGTCCCAATTCATCATCTCCTCCCGCCCCATCTAACGGGGGAGGAGATTCGGTCGCAACATTAAACATATTCACGTCCTCCTTCGGAGGGAGCGTATTCTGTAACGGACTACTATCATCCGCATCTACTATCTGTCCCTCGGAGGGAATTTCTTCTCGCTGGTCCTGTTGTTCCTGCTGCCCCATTTGTCGCCCATTATCGTTCGAATGTTGTGGTGGAATGTCTCTCTCAGCGATTTCTTTTTCACCGACTGGCAACTCACGATGTGCATGCTGTTCTTCTCCTTGAGATCCTCCTACTCCGTCGCCTTTTGTATCCGGCGCCGTACCAGAGTTCGCCGGAATCAGCTTCAAATTGTAGGCAACGACGTTGCAAAGGCCCGCCACCAGCTCGTCCGGTAGCAGATTGAGCACACTGTAGCGCATATTTAAGCACACCGCAGGTTCCCCCTCACCGGTGAGGTCGGTGTTAAACCGCGGCAAGTTAAACCCTAACACGTTGGCACATAGAAAATGCTGGGCGGAATCGAACGACCGTCCGATTCGCGCGATCCCTAGTAGACTAGTGAGAAGATTGTGTTTGCAATTCACCGTGGACTCGAGCCGAGCCCGGAAACGGTCGGTACAGTTAACGCAACGTATCGTATAAGCTAGTGTAACGCAGGACATCGTTGTCGACGGCGATGATAAAGATGTTGATGATGATGATGTGGCTGTTGGGGGTGCTCCCGGCTGTAGAACTGTCCCGCGAGCGAACGAAAGGTCACTCCCACCGCCTTCCGCCGTACCGTTCGATAAGTCATTGCTATCGTTACCGGTTTTCCCGAGCGCTTCGGCCGCCTTCTTTACCATATTCATCACGACCTCGCCGGCCGATTTGAGGATATTGTTCGGGTGTTTACCTCCCGCTTTCTTTCCATTGCCATCCACCGGTCCACCGGTACCCAGTTCAGTCACCAACGCTTCATCATCACGATGGGAACCCTCGATTCCACCTTCATTCTTCACCGGCAACGTTTCCTTCTGTTCGCTTTGGAACCCTTCGAGTGTAATTTCACTGTCCACCAATGGAGCCATCGCTTCATCTTCTTCATCATCATCATCGTCTGGCTGCAGCGGAGTGTTGTCCGTTTCGAACGCCTCAAACTCAGACGTACCATACACCCGGAACAACGACACCGGACAAAAATGCTCCTGATTATAGTGCGAAAGGATCTCGACGCGAACGAACTTTCCGAACAGATGCGGATGCAGCATAAAGCTCTGCACATCCCGTTCGTCCTTCGCCGTAAACTGACCCACGTTGGCCCAGTCCCGAGTTGGAAACCGATTGCTAACCGATACGCTAAACTCCTTCGGAGACGACGAGAACAGCTCAAAGTTTGCCAGCTCGATGCGTTCCGCCTGGACCGGTTCGCACAGTTCCACCACGAACCAGATCTTGCTGGTGCACGGATTCAGCAGATACTCGTCCTTCGGTGCGGTCAGTACGGAGCCCGTACTCTGTGCTTCCGGGTTCGATGCGATAATCTTTGCACCACACTCGGGCGCCGCATAGTTTTTCGCACGCAGCTTCATCGGGCCACCGGTCTTGCTGCCGGCCGGTTTGGTACCTTTCTTCATCGCCGATGCGTTCACAACCTCGCCCAGCTTCTTCTCCGCCTCGGCCATCTGCTTTTGGGCCCACTCGCTGAACACCGGCATCGGGTTCTCCTCGGTAAGGTTCACCTCCAGTGGCTTCAGTTCCGCCGTATTGCTGCTACTGTCACCGCCAGTAGGTCCCTGTCCGTGGGTGGTTTGCTTTCCATCGTCCATCGGGACCATCACCAGGGACGGTTGCTCGTGCTCTTCCGGGATAGCGGAAGGTTGAACCTCGGCACCGCTATCGTCCGCCTCGATCGTTCCATTTTTGTTGCTATCCTGTTCGTCACCATCGGTGGTGTCGAAGGTGGTTCTATCTGGCTGTGGTTGTTGCTGTTGTGTCTGCTGTTGCCGCACCTCTTCATCATCTGCTTGTAACGAAATTCCCGCCGTCGGGACGTTGAGAACGTTGTTGTGGGAAAGGTTCTTCAGTGTCGCCTCTAGGTTCTCTTCCAATTTGCTCTCGATGTTATTCAGTTCGCGGTGCTGATTGTCCACCAGCGTTATGACCGACGGTGGACCTGGAATGTCTTGTAACCTAAAACGATAGAAAGAGAAGTGAGGGTTAATTGAAATCGTTGAAATAAAAGAATTAATATTTAAAAAGTGAGGAAAAATACCAAGTGTGTAATTTGAAAATGTCCGGTTGAAGTATTTATCATTTTTTACCAGTTTATGCTCATTGGATCAGTTTGAATGGTGTGTCTATTTTTTTTTTTGTCTGACATTAGGCTTCAACGTATATTAGTTTCATTTGTCGGCTAATGGTTTTCATTGTAGCCCAAACAGTTTTATTGAAATGGGATTCACAACATGCCTGAGAGATGAGAGAAATGTATCGAAACAAACGGGTATTCATTTGAATAAATAACATTTTATAGTTTTCACGGAAACCGTATTTTACTTTCGTCAAAAAACCAGACATTTTCAACTTACACACCTGTTAGTCAAATTCTATCGAAGTTAATATAAGACCATGTTGACCATTTAATCTTATTCAAAGTCTCCGGCATCCAGAAAGCTGATCACTGTGCCTCCATTCTTTTCCTCCAGCCCAACCAAATTGCATTGATTCTTGGCTCATTAAACCCCATTGCACATCTCTCTCCAAGGAGATGCAACGACACGAACTGGCGGTGCGTAAAGGAATGGAAATGAACGAAATCGAAAGCCACCGAATTCCTTCCGCCAACACACGTGAGATGACACGCGATAAGCCACGCGAAACCACTAGTGGTATTTACTATCAAGCACAATCTATTGACGAAGCGTAACCTTCCCAACGGTGCAATCCCATTCCAGGGACACCGAGATAATAATATCCATCGTTGGGGTGTTCGGAGCGGAGAAAACTGGCGCTTTTGTGAGCATTCAACCATACCATACACTTCCTTCTCGGTTTGTTTCACTCGGGCCGTATACTATTTTTAATCATTCCGTTACAAAACTACTGACCGAACGCCTTCCCTCGCCCAACGGTCATAACGATCATAACTGTCACCGCTGTCAGGGAAAATAATCTGTTACCCGAAGAGACACTGAAACACGCGGAATATGCGTTTGAATGTCTATCTCATCCATCATAGGAAAGAAGGAAAGTAAAACAAATGGTGAAAAGGAGGTGTGGAAAGTATGTTCACGTTATCGCGGTAATACACTACCGTTCAAGTGCAAGGTTGGCCACCCGGTTGTGTGTGAGTATACAGGACGTATTACGTCGGAGTAGATTATTTTACCATCCATAGTATTCAGGTTTTTGTGCAGCAAAACTTTATATTTATTCTATATTCATATTGTCATTATATTCAGTAGATTATCACGAATTGTTTTAGCTTTAATTTTTGCCTGTTTTTCTATCCTGCACTCATGAAGAAGCTCGATACCTTATCAGACCCCATGTAGATGCCTTTTCAGAAGACAATGTAAAAGTATCTCACAGAAGACTGCATAAGTCACAATTTACAGTACATCACTTTTCTAAGCTCTATGCTTTCCAATTGCAACTTCAGTCACTTCCCAATCTGTCTTACATAGAGGCGTTTTAAGCATTCTAGAGGCCCCAAGCAGCTATAATTTGATGTCCCTCAAACGTTCACATTACATTTACATTCATACATTTTGCTATTTTTTTTCATTTTGAAATTTATAAACTTTTGATAAATATTAAACCCAAAAAAGGCTTTAAAATTAAATTAATTTTTTATTTGGTTTATTTCATGCTATATAATCAATGACAAACCCAAATGAATCCATGATATCGTTTTCTATGAAGAAAACTGACAAGTCATTAGTTTTTCACTTTTCAATAAAACAACTATTCAGTCGTTTTAAAACAGAAAAAGTATTTTTTATGAAATACTTTGTTGACGGGCCACGAAGATCTTCGTGATCATTTAACTACACGTTGTCAACGGGCAAACGGACATATTCGTCTAATTGGTTGGCGGACGGACGACCTCGGCGACAGAAGAAACTTTCAGGCAACAAGCGCCCGTCAACAAAGTTTAAGCATTATTTTAATGTTTTAAATTGTGTAGAACGCTACTTTTGCTATTATGAATAAGTTCATTACACTCAAATTATTCTGAGAACTATACTCTATGTTATAAAATATTTAAAATGATCGTTTAAATATACGTTAGTATATCTTTTAAATTTATCCCCGACAAAAACAAGAGAACACACCGTTTGGTATCGTTTTCTTCATCAAAATTCAATTCTGATAGTTCAATTGCATCATTCTCACATTTTTATTACATTAAATTTTCTTTTTTTTTCCTGGGAATTAAATTCACAAACTTGTCACGCATTTGATAAGACAATAAACTGTTTAGCAATATAATTCCAGTATTGAAATATGATTAAAAATGATAATAAAGTATGGGGCACCCTACTTCTCGGGCCCAAATCAGCTGCTTAGATTGCATACCCTATGATTCGTCTCAGACGATATAACACGGTGTTTAACAATGAGCTTCTTTGCCAGTATTAATTTGAACAATTGTGTTAATCTTATGAGAAGTTGTCGAATTATAACACCTTTACCGTGGTTAATCGGTAATCTACAGTAATTGAACCTTTCCGCTCTATTGTAATAAAATAAAATGGTAAGCTTTTAAGGTTTTGCAGTACTTAACCTAATGTGTTGCAGTATCAAAACGTTTGATCATAATTTAACTACGAAAATTTTCTTTTTCTAAACCTATCGTATATATACAACATAGTCCTGACTTCAAAAGCTGCTCTGCTTTTTTGTACACCTTCAAAAACTGTACAACAAAAGCTAGATTTTGACTTGTAATGTTGAATATGATTCCTTACATGATTTTCTATTATTTCCTGTTTTTCGTTTTTGCTTCCCTTCAGGACTTACCCATCGTGGTAGAGGCTGGAGATGGCCAGTATCTGCGAGAACAGGGCAACCCAGCAGACCGTCAGCAGCACGGTCAGCTTGCGCATTCTGCTAACATGCCCATAAATTGCGCACACCAGCTTCATCGAGAGCTGCCATTTGATGTAGCAAAATGCGACCACATACAGATTGACCACCATGTACACATCGACCAATGGCCACTGGGGCATCGAGTGTGGTACCCTCACGGTGAGATGCGAAAAAATCAGTTCGGGAAAAACTAATGGCACACACACACAAACAGGTTCACAAAACGCTTTGGAGATCTCGATCGATTTTTGGCCTTCCCTCTTAACGGGGCATCATCGTAGCGAAAAGGAGAAAGGTGACGCTCTGGCTAATAAACTGCTGTCCTGTAGTTCATCAAACGATGTTTGTCGCTTTGCTTCTCACAACATATCACCGTCACCAATCGTTCATGATAACGAGCACTTTTTCATAATCCATCACAGCCGGGTAAGAAAAGGCTGCCGTTTGTTTGGTAGCTGCCAATTTATGTCTCACTGACGCACGATGAAAGCGAAGGATCGTCGTGACGGATGCAACTGGAAGACCGGCCTCGTTTGTTGGGCAAAATTAAAGGAAACCGAAATGACGTGCCTATGTGCTAATAAACCTTCGAGTACGTTCGCGACCTTCCCGCGCTATCATCGCACTGCAAACCGGCTGGAAATGAATTTTTAAATGAGTAAAAAATAAACAACTCGTGTCGGTTAAACCGGAGCTCGCGGTTCAGTGGGACGGAACTCTGGCGTGCTCCGGTCCGTAACCGGTGTGTGTAAATGATAACGATTGTCCCTCCGTCCGCGCCGGGAGCGAGTTGAAAGTATTCCTAAGCGTCACGCGGTTAGTTGTCTTTTCTTTTCACCGAACACCCAATTTCACAACAGTTTGTTCTAGTTTAACGCAAAATTACCATACACAACAGGAAAGTAAAGGTGTATCTCGAAAAAAAACAGTCCACTGATAATGGTGACGATTTATGGTGGAAACGCTCACCGGAAAATGTGTACTATTTCCATAAAATTGCCACGTGATTGGCAGGAAATGCGAGTGCATCGACGATACGGAGGTGTTGAACTGTTCCGGATGAAGCTTTTGGAGCTCGGTTACATTAAACCACTGTCGTGTCTGCCTAATCTCTAAATAAAAACAACACACAAAAAGAGCATGTGACTATCATGTTTCCCCCCAGATCTTCGATAGAATGAGGTTACATTCTCTCGCCTAACACCGCACGCGATAGGTACGATCTTCCCCGGTCCAGGTTCTCGGCCATAATTAAGAGACAGTTGAAGTGGTAGTAAAACGTGCCCAACGTGTGTCGTGATAATTCGATATTTACCTTCTCCCACCCCGAAGTATCTAGTGACGAGCACAATTTTCAAACAATTAACCTTCCGACACTCACCAAACGTTTACGTGAGGAACGCGGAACGCCGGTTTGTAGTAAAAATTATCTCCCCGGCCGGCAGCGCCATGCACTTCAAAAGGAAACGTGCAATAGAGGGATTTTATTACACAAAAGATAGAAAGAAGAAAAACAAGCGCCGACTAGACCAAACCACCGCAACAACAATCTTTGTCGTATGGGAATCAGATAACGTGACACAGGGTGGTTTCCTATTTCAGGAAGTGGCATGGAGTACTGACGTCAATTTCCGCGAGAGCTTTGCCCTGGAAACGGCATGCGCCAAGTGTTAATCGCTACGATCGACGATGTTTTGATCGAGCAAAATGTCAATATGCAAAATACGTTACGAACTAGGACAGTAAATATGTTTAAGAAAACATTGCGGTTACCGTTCTAGTGAACAGGCAGCTCGCTCTTGCTGGCTTTGTCAATCGATGCTTTAGATCAGGGTTCGGCAAAGTCCGGACCGCCAGCTAATTTTATCCAGCCTGTAAGAAAATTCCATCTCAATTCTTGTCTGATCTGTTTAAGATATCACTCTAGTTTTTTTCTGTGAAAAAGAAAATTTAAAAACCTATAGATTTCATGTCCTATGGATCTTCTACTTTTAATAGACGATCGCATTTTTGTTTTGGTTGTTCTAAAATTACCCAGCCTAGTGAATCTCATGCAGAATCCAGCGGAGAGTAAAATATTTACTTTGCTACCGCAATAACTAAATTCACCATTACAAAACAAAATATGTTTGAAAATATTCAAATCATCCCGAAAAAGCTTATTTTAAACACTAGTAAGTAAGTAGCTAGTAGAACCTTGCAATGTAAAAATAGCATGAGTAGATGATTAACTTCAAGGATATTAAAAAAAAATACTTAAAGTACCACCAAAAAACAATATTTTGAAAAAGGTACACGGATCGAACGAATAAAACAAAACTAATGGTTCAAAGCAAAACTTTGAAATATTTTATCCATTGTTTATGGTACTTTGAGGATAAAAAAAAGATTTTTCATTTAAAAAGCGTTCAATATCACATTAGAAAGGTTTAATACATCGTTTAAGTTATCTTGCCCGCGGTTGTGGGCTCTTTTTCATCATCTGGCCCCTTTTAGGAAACGTGTGTCGACCCCTGCATTAGATGGCATAATCCGCTTAAACCATCTATCGCCAAACAACACAACAAATGTTCTTGATAAGGTAAAGTATAAATAAGTTGCTCCAGTTTCTCTACTCAGCAGTATTTAATGAAACTGTTCGTGAACACGCCCCTGCAATAGAGCAAAAAGCAGAGCACTTTCTCCTTCAGTGAAACACTGAGTAAAAACAAGATCAACATTTCTTCCTCATTGCGAACGGAAGTGGGTGGTTGCTAGAACTGATTAAGCTGAGAACAAAACACTACCACCACATGGTCATCCCGAGATTGCCGCGAGGAAGCATTGTGGTAAATAAAACCTACCGAGAGTGAACAAAAACCAGACGACATCAAAGCCAGTTAAGCTTAACATGTGTTAATTTAAACGAGCGCCAACATTCTTGGCATCGTCCACTTGTTCGTTTGACTCGCGGGAGGTGTAGGGAATTGTGTTCAATTGTTTCCCTTTCATTTCAACGGTCATAAATAAAATGCAAACACAAGGCACTTCGAGGGAACGAATCATTCCCGAAGGTTCTATTCCGCTTGCAACCTTCCTCGGGCAAACTTTGCGATAAGCCCAGCCAAACATTCAACGCAAGCTACAATCCGCCAAACAAAACTGCAAACAGACAAACAAGCAGCATCCAATAACCCTTCACTAAAACCCAAAAACAAACTCATGGTTCACGCGACCGCGAAAATGCAAAAAGCCACGCGGACAGGCGCGATTCGACCACGTCATTTTGTTGTTTACCGGCGCGCGCTTTTTGATTATCGCGCAGCGTGTTGGCCACGACAACAACAAACACAACAAACTCCCAATGACGGTGCGTTCAACACAAAGTCACTGGGTAGAAATTCCAGCCCCATCTGGGACCAAACCTTCGTCATCGGCGCGGGTGGGGTGGTTTAAAAAATAAGGGAATCGATCTGATAAAAAAAAACTTAATGGCATTTCGATTGCGCCAACGGGAGTATAGCAATGGCAATATGAAAGAAATTACTATCTTACTATCTTATTACGTTCTATAACAATTTTGAGGCAATACTTAATGTTTGCCTTTAATTTAAAAAACTAACACGTAACCATTTTGCAGCTACACGAAATACGTGCCCAGCGTACGACGTCATTTTTTCTGGTGCCCAAGCAATCGCGACCGAGCATCCTTGACTGGCTGTCCAAAAGAACATAAATACATAACCAAACAAATCGTCCGGGGGTCAGCAGCAACTTATCCCGGGTATGAGGAAGTATGACCTACCACGCACCGAAAAATGAAATACGCTGATTAGATTTCAGCGCAAGACGCGCATAGCAGACATAGGAGAGCTCTGTTTGGCGACGTTGGCTGCTGGTTCCACAACAATCGTATTCAACGAGAATGGCCGCGGAAGCGGGAGACGAACTCTTGCGACGCAATTTTTCTCGGTGGTCACGGCCATCTCCCCACCACGGGCCAGGGGAGACGAACCTGAACGATCATGCACAACGTAGATCAGTGAAGCAAGTAATAGTAGTGGTTTGTTTTCTCGATTCTAGCTAAAATAAGCCACCGAAAAGGTAAACAAATTAGTGACGCCTTTGTGCAATCGAATCCCATGAACTTAGCAAACGACTAATTATTATTATTTATTACGCCTAATGTTTATTCACACTGTGTGTGAGTGAGATATCCATTACTGTATTTAAAAGGAGGATATGCATTCCATAGCAACAATACAGATCACTTTGATGGTTGGTATGGTTAATTGTATTCTTCAGAATCCCCGAACAGTGAAGGCGAGATTAGTTTTATCCTTTTAAGTACGTTTGGAACATATAGGGTGGGGGAGGGGGATTTCGCCCATGCATGTAATTTTGACATCAATTATCACACTAATTTCAAATAGAACCACTCTTTTGCCTTTTTTATTGTATTCATATCGATTTACTCTAGTTAAATGCCAACTTTGGAAGCGGCTGGATCAGTATTTGTCGAGAAAATCGTTAAAATCTACGACGCTGTCACTTTTTCAACCCATAATGCTGTAAGCAGATAGTTCGCCCACCTCGAGAAATAAGCAACCACTGCGTTAGAAAATTAGAAGTAATGTTTTTCTTAACCTTTGAGTGATTTTAAGAATTATCAAAACGTTTCTCGATTTTTTTGGGCTCGAGAAATAATTTATTTTTCGATGTAAAAGTGGGCCAAAATAGATGCAAAGGAAATC
>KE524970.1:230741-249094 GCA_000441895.2 Anopheles sinensis
GCAATTAATCTTACCTTTTTTGACAATTGTAGAGGTACATACCAGTTTCTAAATTATTTTAAAGATTATTTAAATCATAAAATACACAAAGTAGCATTTTTCAAGTGGGCCAAAACTGGTACACAGGTGGGCGAAAATACCAACAAAGTGGGCCAAAATAGCGCCATGTTCGAAAATTGATCATTTATCAGTGAAAACAACTAGTAAACTCAAAAATATGAATTTTATTGCATGCTTAGATAACTACTCTACACTAGCATACCAATTTGATCGTGATATGGTCGATACAATGAATGCTGCGATTTTTTTCTTGGGGACCCTGCACTAAGTGGGCCAAAATTGGATGACTTGCCCCAAATCTTTGTTTGAAACAAGTTATTTTAATTTATTTTTATCGACTGTCGAACTATATAAGCATTTTGATAAGTGAATTACGGAACCAAAAAGGCTAAGTAACAGCAAACAGCCATTTGTTCGCCACCCCTGACCCTGTGTCCCGTGCATGGCGACACCGTGGAGCCACCGTAGTAAACGAACTGTCAACGCCTTCCGACCGAAACAACCCGGCGACAGCCGATCGATTAGTCGATTTTTTTCCGAACCAATGTCAAAGTAAAGGGTGAATCAAAAAAGTAAAAAAGAAAAATATGTCAGAGAAAAGTCAGCATTACTCGCCAAACAGAAGGGATCTTTTGCGTCGAAGGGCGCTGGCCAACGACGATATGGTCAAGTAAGTAATGCACCAAGTGCTTAAATTATTCAGCAGCACTTCATTCGATTAGGCGAAACACATTACTGTGACGCGATAAAAGTTAGGGTACACGAGGAAAGGTACTTTGTAAACGATGGGTCGCAGTAGCTTACTAAAGCATCGTTTACCCTTTGAACTTGAAAAAAGAAGAAGCTTCACGTCAGTAGCTATTCAGGCAATTAGGTGTTTTCTTAGTCCTACGTGTTCTGTGTCATATGCAAATAGTCATCCACTTGGATCAAGGAACAATTGGGTACACAGCCTAGTAGCAACCGCAAACACCATTTCTGTTCTACGATATGTTTCAAATCACATTCATAATCTCTTTTTACGAGCTTTTAGGAATAAAAAACTAAGTCATACTGCTCAACTCAACCTCCCAGTTGCAATGCTGGATTAAGCAGCTGTTAAGACATAATTGCGACTGTTTTAAATAATCGTTTTCAATTTTTGGGCAGGTTACCAATCTCGTAAAACCATTTACATTTACAGTTCCAGTTCGAACCAGAACTGAATGTGTTCAACTTTTTAAGAATACCAAAACCATGTGTGTAAAATATCAAGTGAAGGGATAGAAAACTGGTAAATAATACATCAACCTCATTGTAGATTAAGTTTCTTGCAATAAACTCGCCTGGCTGTATCGATAGGCTGTATCAGTTAACCTTCAGAACGTGGCACGATTGTGGCCACCCGCGACCGCAAGTGAATGTTCTACCATACGTGGCAACTGCCATGTCAACCTTTCTGTTAAGTAACAAACAACCGGACCAAAAACATTCGCCAATGCTAGATTGTATAACAAATACAGAATTAATACAGACTAAACGAAAAAAGACGCTGCGGTCGCGTTGCGAATTTGGAGCGAAAATATGCTAAATTCAAGCTGAATTTGCATACCCCAAACGTGTTTTTCCAGTTCCATTTGTTGGCATTAGATTCGATGGGATGAAAAAAATTAGATGAATGTCGGCTTTCGAACCCACCAAGACGAGATATGTCGAGGTAAAGACACTCGTCGTGCGTTACGAAAGAGAAGATTCCACCGAGGTCAGGTTGAACTCGCGTAATCTTTGTGCAACCGCCATATATAGAGAGAGCATACATCTAACAGTTCTTCTTTGATCTCCTTTCTTTTCCTTTCCCTTTCCACCTGATCTTCACTTTCACTGAACGCGGGTAATGCAATAATGCTCCATAACGCACCTAGGAAATGCAATTAATGGGGGCCCGCCTTTTCTTTTTTCCTTTTCACTTTTCACAGATCTTTATTCGAATCAATGCACCGCCGGCGAACTCTTGCTTTACGATTGTCAGCCACGGTCTGCTCTCTTGCTGTTGCTCTCCGGTCGGATTTAACCGGTTCCCGTTCCCAGGAACCAAATATATACCGCAGTTACGACCGCATTGCGTCAGGAAATGCTACTCGTGGCCAAAAAATAACCCGTGGGCTCCATCGGCTTGCCAGGGAGACGCCGCTTTGTGGATTGGACACTTTCTCTAAGCCGGTGATTTGAAACATGATTTAGCGTTGACGTTGCAAGTCGAAAAACGGAAAGATTGTGTTCATCTGTGGGATGTACGGCTAAGGAGATTTCTTTCGGAAACTCTTATCGAAAACTAAGCTCAGGAACATTTTTGTTTGATTTGCTTTATGTGTTGCCTTGCTGTACCGAAAATATTGCGAACACATTTTAACGGAACATTTGCACTCTAGATTGTACCATACTGCCAACACGGAGTACAAACATTTAAATTCCAGATGGAAAAACATTCTGTTCCAGTGAAACAAAAAACACCCACTAAGAGCGTACATATTCGCAATGCTACATCTGTGCAGAACGACATTATTTCCTTTGCGGGATATCGGTTTCTTTCAACCACATGGAAGAAGGGCGATGCGGGAGGGGACAAAGCTGTGGTCCATATTTAGCACTACTCAGTGCGAAGGCTCACCCACTTCGCTCGTTCCACAATTGCACCACCCGATGTTACCATCGAATGGTACATGGAAGTTCCATTTGGTAGAATGTTCCAGGCAAGTGTTCCAAAAACCCCAATGTGGCGCCAGACGCGCCACTAAATCCTATCAAGCTCGCACATTTCACAAATGCCACAATGTCGTGGTTGATTTCTTATCTCGCCTCGATTGGGTGACAAAATTTCACGAGCGTGCTAAATGATCGTGTCTGTCTCATTCCGTGCTCACATCATGGTTTGACTTCATATTTATCGAGACAAAATATGAAAGTTGAACTCAACCAAAGCAATTTTGATACGCTACTTTTTTATTTACGTTTAAAAAAGTGAGTCAGAATAGCTGAGCAAACATTGTTTAATCAACAGAAAAAGGCGCGGTAAATATTATCATCTGGAATTCCATACATAGAAGCGATCGTACATTCGACCTAACAACCTCCTCCTTGGTTGGAGTTTTTTATATTTTGAAATGCATATGATCGTATCCGGTAAACGTACACTCGTGTCTCACTAGCACCAGGCCGAGCCTGCGGGGAAGAACCTTTTACATGCTCATTTCATTCGATACCCCCTAACGACCCTTTCTTTTACACACGAGCAAAACACTTTGCCTTTTCCCTCCGGTTAACGGAATCGCATGAATCCCGTTGCAATCATTTACATGAACTTCATCGTCTTCGTTGGATGAGAAAACATCTAATTTTTTCTTATCTCCTGCACATTTGGCCCGAAGTCAAGGGGAAGGAAAACTGTCGCAAGTTAGTATTCAAGCAGCTTGGATCAGATGTTTCGTGCTTGAAGCTTCCGATGACACACACGCTTGACACGTTGATATCACACGATGCACACCACAATCAACATCGGTATGACAAATTGCATAATAGGTTGCATCGGTGCCAACAAAGGAGAGGAGTTCTACCATCTTGCGTGCTTCACAAAAGAGTGGCGGACACACACTACTTCACACCAGTACAGAACATTCCTAAGTCAGGAAAAAGGGGCTGCAGCCGTCGTCGGGAATGATTCACTTGTGAAACGCGTGGGCCATGCACTAGAAAGCTGGCTGGGGACAAGATTCACTTGAAGACATTAGCCACTTCATTCACTTTTTCTCTTGCCAGGCACGGACGGACGGTCAATGTCAATGCAGATTTGGGATGCTGTCTGCGTTCCGTGCGGATATCCTTTGGCACGAGATGGCGTACAGATCTATCCGTTGGTTCACGGGACACTGCAGTGACATAATATCGACCCGGCATGTTCACCTTCATAACGACACGACAAAATTTGTGGTACCGCACCCTTTCATTAGGAGATAGTGAATTATTCCCATTTGTTTGAGCAAATTGATGTTTATCTGTTTTTCTCATCGTGACACTTGATTCTTAAACCATTCAATCGTTAACAACAATTGACTGACTGCTTCATACTGCCGGTAAACATACACATTTTCCCTTCCTCAGAGCAATCTATCTCACATCACAATGCAAACACAACACGTTCACTGATAAAAGGCGAGGAAAACCTTGCCTTCATGGAGCTGTTGGTAACCTTTACCTAAACCGTAGGAACTAAACGTACAACGAACAACCAAGGCGACCACAACCGGTGCCCGCTCGATACCAAACTAAAGCAACGGACGGACGGACAAACGTACGAACGGACAACTCAATTGACACTGAACCTACACTGAAATAGTACACGCGACCGCTGCGCGGCTGGCTGGCTCCACCACACCAACCAAGCGATAATCATGACGAAGGCGCCACCGACAACGATGACGAAGGCAAAGTTTGCCGCGACATCATCCGGCCAGCATCGCGACATGTATGCAGCAGTAGCCGTTGGTAAGCGTAGTCGCGTAGTCGTGTAGTGTTCCCTGCACAAACAACCAAAGCAAACCGACAAGCACCAAACGTCATCCTACGCGAGATGAAGTCGAGAGCTCCATCGCAGCAGCCAAGCATGATCTGGCTCTTAATGTTTGAAATGCTGTCGAAGGCGATAGTGAAATTATTTGTATTTTGCTTTTCTCGTGTTTCCTTTCTCTTTTAGTTTGGGACACCGCAAAAGATATGCATTTTTGTGCATTGCACGTTTGGTATAATACTCCAGCATCCTGAGGGTTTTGATGTTGATGATCTCCGATTTTTGTTCTCTCCCTCTCGCCAATCCCAACATCATCACAAACGACGTGGAAAAAAAAATACTATGCAGGCGCTAAAAGATTGCGTGTTGGCCAACGAACCAAAACAAATATGTGTATGGCTTCAGCACAGATTTTGAAACCGGCTTTTGGACGGACATTTCCTGCAGGTGTGCCTACACACCACCTTCCGTTTGGAACCGGTTAAAGGTACCTTATTTGGGCTTCATCGAAAGGCCGCTCCTTGGCGACAAATAGAAAAGGCAAGTTTCGATCCGTCTTAGATTAACTTTGTTGTAACCATTTTCAAACAAGACAACCCTTTTGGAAGCCTAGTACACTCTTCCACGACAATGCTCCATCGAGCGTGCTGTTGACCTCCCGAGCAGCAAATACGTTCTACGCGGAAGCATGTACCAACGCACCATAAATCCAAACAAGGTGTCAAAGGAACTTAATTAAAACCAATAATGGCAAACCACCGCCACACGCCAGATAAGATAAAGCACAAATAATGACAGGGCTAGAAGGGTTCATCAAAGTGGTACTGATAATGCCTCATGAAATTCCTTGGTATTTTTTTCACCACGCCAAATAACTAAACGGTGACGTTTAGGTGATAACAAACTATACTTCCGTGCGAAGAAAAGGATTTCGCTTTTCATTATACGGTGACTAAGGACATGAACAACCCATTCGTTATGCAACTTATGACGTTTTGATCGACGTCATTGTCTGCTGTGGGCCCTCACCAGGACAGGAAGAAAGTAAACCGCCATATCATCATACCAAAACGAAAAACCGGTTCATTGTGGCCACCAAAAAAGTTCACAACATTACAGTGCAAAAAACAGGCTGAATCAAAAACATGAGCACCACAAAGTGAGGCCTAACCTTGACGTCAGCCTAGCGTAAAACCGATGACTGTGGCAATTTGTAAGGGCTAAAGTAAAGCATCCGTCGCCATCCGCCGTAGGGTTGGGTGCTGAATCGACTGCCTAAAATGTTATGCAAAGTGGACACTTCACTAGAACAACCTGTGTTTATATTATTGTTTACGGTAGACATCATTGCTGAAACGGTTACTTGAAACAGAGTTTACTGGAAATTGTGAGCAACAAAAATAGTATACTTTCATAATTTACATGGGACTCAGAAAAAAATGGTAGCACAACAAATCAAATCGTTACTACGCAACATTCGGCAAAATGCATTCCAAAGTGCATGATAGACCATTCGATTGCCGGCGCAACTGAGAAATTAAAGAAACGTAATCGGCTTCCGATCGTCTTAAATAATCAGCCCACTACATTACGGAGATTCATTTCAACCGATCCAAATACCCTCCTTAACGACAAATTTACAACCGCTGGCAGACGTAACAACGACGCGGCACTAACTCCAAGCGCGAACGCACCCGCCAAGGTCGATTTAATTTTATTTTCGATCGCGTTCAACCGACACAATCTCGCCTACGCCTACGGAACAGGGAGGGGGCCGGCCGTGTCGTCGACTGCCATCGAATGCGGCACTGGACCTCTGGTAGACGAGTGTTACATTTCTGTTTCGTACATTAAACTCTCCGTAACCAGCGTGGGTGGTTGAAGTGATATGAAACCAGGAGAAAATAAATCAAACCCGTCTCACAACCCACATCCTTCATTATTTGTACAACATCGTATCGCACTCCTTCATGTGGAAAATGAGGTCTTTTTTTTTGCTCCGTGTCTACTTCCTTCGAAGCATTGCACCTTTGCCGCCTTCAATTTTCTCGTTTTCACCAGGCCCGACGTTTTGGCGAGGAGGAAAATCACCCGAGGAACAACATCACAAACCGGTGTGACCATTTTGGCTACCAGTAAGTGGCATAAGCCTCTTATTTAATTATTAGAGCAGAAAGCTCACGCGAATCGCGGAACGACCATCCCTATCGCTTGGTCGTAAAAGCAATGGTAAGAAGCCACACATCTTCACAACACGAGATGCAGCTGGTGTGAACGCAAAGAAATGTGACTTGTACGATTTCTTCATACGCACCAAAAGTAGCAAACACGGGTAAGGCACACGTGTATTCTAAAAGGTTAGTCCTCCTCCAAATGGCGCACATGTAAATAAGACGTGTACGTAGCAACCTTGAAGAAGTTAATCTTCCCAGCAATGTTCCCAGTACACCTTGCCAATCAATTTTTGGGTGACCTTCAATATGTGGTCTAGTTAAAATGTCACTAGCGGTGATTCGGAAATCGTTTCACATTTCTTTGCTAAAAATAAACTAAATGTAGCATTAAACTGATCGGTTTTTAAAAGGATTCGGTGTTTTTTTATATTGATGACGTGGTGTGTGCTAAGATGGCAGAAAATATCATCAGACAATTTCTACCTTCCTATCAGTGCATCCACCTCATGTTGTCTTATCATTTGCACAAAGAAGACGGATGTTATTCGCCGTCCGATTAGAGAAGTAGTCTACCCTCGTGGCCTGAGTCTGAATCACTTACCCGCTGTTTGTGACGCCAACGTTTTTGGAGATAGTATCAAGAAATATAACATCCTTCAGATCTGGAGGCTCCTCGGGTTGTGGACTAGGTTTTTCGGTGAGAATGTCCTTCTTGGAGGTGATTTTCCCACCCGGAGAGGGCCTCTTCAGTGGTCGTACATTAGGACGCTTGTTTTGTGGCTCCCCAGAATGACTCTCGACTTGTTGGCCACTTTGGCCCTTTTCACGTATCACTCCATCTGCTAAACTGTTATGGTTGGGCTTCCCCGCATACTCAGCACTGCCGTCACGTGTCGGATCACTTCCCGCGCGCTGTCTAGCACCAACGTTGTCGGTAACGGACCCGTCCGGTATTCGGGCCGGATGTGGCATCGTCCGAGCACCATGATGTTGTTCTTGATGTTTATGTTGGTTATGATGATGTAGATGCTGCGAATAGTCATCAGCGGTAGGCTTCAGCGTTTCTGAGGCCACTATGATGAACAACGTGCAACTGTGGATGAGGAGCAGAGGAAAAACGAGACCGAATGAAATGAAGCCAAGTCGTCGCCATGACAGCGCGATGAAAACGGGACTTGGTGGCGCTTGGCTGCAACGTAGCCGCATTGATGTTCAGCTGACGATTGCATCACAGTTCTGTCGGGCGCCCGCCGCTCGTCAACCACCGGCCCTTTCCCGTTCATCGAAGGCCGTCGAAGGCCATTGACGCCTCCCCTAGTGCCCGGATGGGGAGGAAACTCACCTGGACACCAAAAATACCAGTAACAGGGTGCAGTAGGTATAGCGTAAGCTAGGTTTCATTATTATTCTACCACTCCGGGACACATTGACGAACGGTCGATTGAAGAAAGGAATTCACTAAAACAGAATTTGTACAACTGCACCACGGGAAACTCACATACAAGACCCTGTGTTTCTCGTACTCTCCTTTTCGCTCTTGCTCTCGCACTATGGCTACTGATTGGAGGTAAATTTGTTGAGGAACAAAATTTTCCAACAGGCGCACGACGCACACAAAATCGCCTATTGGCTCTGGTGGTAATAAACATTCGCGAACGTGATGGACAACGATATACAGCTCCGTTCACTAACCGAAGCGCGATACGCGAAATGCTAGCACTCGAATTAGAAACCAAAATACGACTCGCGAAGCCAATCAAACGCTTGTGTTGCACACCAACTTGGTGTCATCGAGAACGGGAGAATTTTGTTGGAGCATCTGCTCACTGCGCGGGTGTCGCACGATTTTACTTTTTTATCATTGCGCCTCCGCACCGATTTTTACACGCAAAACAACACAAGCTTTCATCAGCGAACGATGAGCAAATCTGCGAGTCTCTCGCAGTCAACTGACAGTTCTGACGTGTTTTTCAAATCTCAGTGAAAATTAAGCGTCTATATGATGCATGTAGTTCCACCAACGGAAATTACATTCGTTATAAAGCTGATCTCAAAAAATATCAAAAATCCAATTTACCATTTGCACAGAAAAGCGCTCTACCATGTTTGCTTCGGTAACAAAATCTAACAAAAATATTGCGCAAAAAATATTCCCATCAACACATAGCGTATATATTTTCACCGGGTGCCTTGTTTACTACATGTCAATGTTTAGAAAACAAAGTATCACTGAACAAAACAACTTTTCTATTGTATTTTTATCGAAAAATATTCTGTTCCAGATTAAACTATTCTTTCTCTCAACTACGGTCGCAATCCCATAATAATGGGCCAAGTAAAGAGCCAGTTTAGTGAAGACGAGCTTCAAGACTACGAAGACTTGACATACTTTACGAAGAAGGAGATTCTCTAGTAAGTACTGCTGTATGGCAGATTTGTGAACTGTGTTTACTTAACTTTTCTTTTCTTACCATTTCTATACCACCTGCAATCTTCGTGACAGTGCTCATAAAAAGTTTAAAAATCTTGCCCCCGAGAAAGTAGGACACAACAAAAATGCGAAGCTATCTATGAGTAAAGTCCTTGAGTACCCGGAACTGAAGGCCAATCCGTTTGGCGATCGCATCTGTAAAGTGTTTAGCTCCAGTAACGATGGGGACATTACTTTCGAAGATTTTCTCGACATGATGTCCGTCTTTTCCGATGCTGCACCGAAATCGGTTAAAGCAGAACACGCCTTCCGGATTTACGGTAAGTCAAGCATTAACTTCATACATTAGTTTCTGTCTATCTGAACGGGATTCTTGTTTTCAGATTTCGATGGAGATGATATGATTGGCAGGAACGACCTAAAACAAGTCATACAACGACTGGTGGCTTACAATTCAGATCTTGGGCATAACGACATTGACCAACTCATAAACGTAAGCAAAAAAGTCCACTCCATTCTCTCGCTCGTTTCTTACGTGCTTAATTTCTCAGAATATTCTCGAGGAGGCGGATTTGGATGACGATGGAGCTTTGTCGTTTGCTGAATTTGAACATATCATCGATAAATCATCGGATTTCATTAAGTATGCTAAGCAATATCTTCCACGAGTTCAAAACTTACTTTCAACTATCCCTCTTGCTTACAGCTCCTTCCGCATTCGACTGTAGGTGGTAAGAAATCGAAGAGGAACAACGAACCTCCGAACATCCGTATTATCCAAAAACGCAACAAGCAAAAATCGATTTACCCAACTCGTGATGTAATTTAAGTTTTCGAGCGCATCATTTCATAATAAAATTGTATTTATTATTTCGAAGCACGACTAGCTTACGAATTACACGATAGAGTTGTTTACGGCTGCAAGTAACCAGGCAGCTTCATGCGCATGAAAATCCACGTCGTGAAAAAGGACACCGTGATGAAGATAAATCCCATGGCGATGAGGAGAATCTTATTCAGCTTCGGTTTTCCCGGCGTGTGTGTCTGATCCATGATGATAAATCCTAGGCTTCCGATCGTGAACAGGAAACTACTCGCAAGACCTTCCATGATGTACTGTCCGTTCACCCGGTATGGCATGAACGCCACCGGCCGCGAATGGCCATGCTCGTCCGTTGTGGATCCGACACTCGGTGGCTCGACGATAACATCATAAATAATACCTGCAAACAAAATACAAATCAATCATTTTCGCCGGCGGAACAATTAGTAATAGAAAAAACAAACCTCCGGTAACGAGGAAATAAGATAGTAGCACAAATGAAAACACTGTCATTGCCGAGGGCTGCTGTAGCCATGTTGGTCGTTTGAGTTTGAGGTTCGGCACCTCGAACAGGTAGAACGGTATACTGTACAGAGTTTCAATCATTTTACACGAAATTAAATCTCCGGCAAAGATCTTTTGCTAGTTTAGCTTGCTTTGTTGATGCGTCTGGTGAAGCTACAACTCTTTGCTGTACTGTCATCAAGAGCTGTCAGAACACGACAGCAATTTTGAACAAACCAAAAGCGATAAGAAAGCGATGATAGAAAGTTCTGTACCTCTGCGAAGGAGATTACATTTACTTATCCAACTATGCACATTATTTATGAGTTGTGTAAATTTTTTGCTATGCCATAACACATTCCCCTTTGATGATCAATTGAATCATCAATCACATAACGGCTTGCGCATAATTCATTAATTCATTAATACGCTGGCATGATTAAATATTTCACAGCTATTTGTCAGTCTCTATTATTATAAATGCTCAACACTAATTGCGAATAATTGAGTTCAGAATTCCAAAAAAGTTTTTCATTTTTAATTTCCCTAAATTAATTTCAAAGCAGCGCTGCCGACAGCTCACCTGACAATCGAGCTGCTTTCAATTATTGTTTCTAGAGGGCGCTAAAGTATTCGTTGTCAAAAAGTAATCTCCAACTCGAATAACCCTTCATATATCAGCAGCAGGTAGGTTTCATTGTTCTCTAGATTATAATTATAATTAAGAGCTTCCAAGCGACGTAATCCTCATAATTTCTTCACAGTTTGGTGTGGTTTTCGTTTTAAAAATATGGTTGTATTGCCTTCAAAGCTAGTTCGCTTATAAAGCATCCTTGCGCTTGATTTATCTGATCATTTCAACAGTCTAATCTAGCAGCCCATGTGTGTTTCAAGGGTTAACAATGGTTCCCAGAAAAAGTGACGTCGTTCGCCTTTCTAGCAGGCAGCAGCAGCAGCAGTAACATTTCAGCATCAGCCTGCGGTCCGATTTCCGTTGTGAGTTGCTGTTGTGTGGTGAGCATAAAGTGAAGCACGGGCACGAAAGAATTACCAAGAATGGTGGCCCCATCATCGTCATCGCAGCTCCATCTTCGCTGAACGCACATTTTCGCCATTGGCTAGCGTTTCTTTCCGTCTCCGTTTCTTGGTAGCGTAGCTTCGAGGGAAAAATGGTGGTAACCTTGTGTCAGATACGCTGATGAACCACGCGAAAATTGGAAGGACAAACGAGTAGCAAAGTGGTGGACCGAGAGTGTACGTGATTTTACGGAGCGGAATCAAGTCGCCAGCCTGCCGCCTCGCTGTTTTTTTCGCATTTATTGAATCTGAACAAGTTTGCCTAGCGACGGCCACACCAATTGAGCAAGCAGCGCAAAAAGTGGAGGTGAACAAAATGCCAGCTAACACAAAACCTTTCCTTCGGCCCCAGTGAACTTCGTCTGCATTAGGTTTCATTTTCGCGTAGAATTGTGTGTTAAATTCCGTGCAGGGCAAAGCAAAATGTTCTCCTTCCGCCTTCGCCTCGTTGTCTTTTTGGCCGTTTAGTAGCACCAAATCGTGGTCGCTTCTGCTGATTCACACCAGATCGTCGTGTGTGGTAGTTATGCACAATAGGCGACAGAACAATCGCCAAAGTTGTGTTCGTCCGTCTTTGCAGCGCGTGTTAGGCAATCATCATCATCAGCAGCGGCCATCTCCAGAACCTTTGCGCTGGAAACGTGTTTGTGTTGCCATTTGCCATGACTTTTTAACAGTTGCTTGCACTTGTCGGGCTGTCCTCGTCCTTTCTGGGAACGGGCATTTACCCTACAGAAGTTTCTTCCTCCTTTGTTACGGTGTGCTCGTCGTTTGGAAGTTATGTACTGGAAGCCCGGTACTCCGGGCGCACAAAAGGAAGCCAATCCGTTTCGCCCGTAGAACTTGTGTCCTGTGAAAAGTTATATTTCTTTATTCGCATTTTTTCCCTTCTCGTAAGGCTGCCGCTAGGAAAGGTTACGAAGTAGCAAGCAATCTGTGAACTGTGTTGCGTCGTCAACCTTTTCCCCAGCAAACTGGACGATGAAAAAAAACAGTGTTTTGGAAAGCAAGGAACAAGAGGGTTAAATGTAAAAGCAAAAAACAACAAAAAAAAGCATATTGTTGATTCCTCTGAACCGTAACCACCGAGAAGTTACGTACCGGAATGTGTGCTCCTATCGTTGCGTGTGTTGGTGGTGGTGCTGGTGCACCCCGTGTCAAGTTACCCCGCCGCACGTTTGTGGCAAGGTGCAGAAGAAAACGGGCATCGTGAGAGAAGTTATTAGAGACTGATTGATTCATCTGCCTGCCTGCGCGTTCTTAAGGTGCCCCGGTGGCGGACGAGTTGTTTCCCCGTTCCCCGTGAACGTCCCCACAACTAACTGGTTTTCGTGCGTGTGAGTGTGTGTGTGAGCGTGTGCTTGTGATGCAGGAAGAAATTCAAAGGGTTTCCGGGTGTTGTTGCTCTCCCATACCACCATCACCACCACCACCAATCACCCACGACCTGGGTACAACAAACAATAGCAAACATAGTTTGTGGTTTGTTACTGTTGCACTGAAGTTTCCATCTGAACGATCATCTCTCTAGGGGTGACGAAACGGAGCAACAAAATTTGCCCTACCTGCGTGGTGCCATCATGATATGGAGGCAATTTGTTTCATCGTTTCATTCTAAACCCTTTTCGGAAAGCAATCTAGCCCAAAGGTTCAATAATCGTGTGACGTTTGTATAGTTTGAGTGTGAGGTTAGGTCGTGTAACTCAGGTGCGCTTAGGAGAAGAAAAACTAAACTATCCACAACCAGTAGTCTGTGGAAAGGATTTTTCATTGTAGCCAATGTATTTTCATGGATATAGAAAGAGGAGGCCCCCCAGTCCCCGGGGGTAGTGATTGCATGTATGATAACGCAAGTCCTGTCGCACACTACCACACTCAGAAGGAAAACCCCATGCACTTACGCATTATCCACGCATTCGTCGCAATGTGCATGGGAAGATTGTGTAAAATCCGTCCCATGGTTTCCTTGAGACACGTTTGCTTTATGTTATTATTCAGCTACGATTCTCACATACAAACACACCCAGACACACTACAACGCTCACCCCGTGAGTCAGGGTCCGGGGTCGAATGGTGTGTTGTCTCGTACTTTACAGTTTTCATCCGTTAGTTTCTGATGTGGTGCAAAATTCACATATAAAGCAAAAAAAATGTGCCTTTGATCTTCTTTCTTTCCATAACGCATTGGCAAGATCTGAGGGAAAAGAGAGCTTGCAAGAGTACCATGAAATCGAGCGAGATAAGCACTGCAAGTAATAACACCAGAGTTATTCACCATCTGTTATACATTGTGCTCTGGCTCGTGGAAAACTTATTCTATGTGGAACATGTTTTTCTCGCCTATTCGCACACGTCTCGTAACGCAAATGGTAATGTTGTTGAAATGGGGGAAGAGAAGAAGGGAAAATGCTGGAGACAAGGCCAATATAGTGGGAGGAGGAGGGAGGGTCTCTATGGTCCGCACGTGTGTCGAGATTGTGCCGTTTATGCAGTTTTCAATCGAATTGCAATGGCACGATGCTGTGGCGAAGAATGTGTGCCAAAGCAGCAATGTGTGTGCTGCCTGCGCGCTGGGTTGGTTATTTTGGCTTGGAGGTCGCCCCCCCCCCCACACAAACGCAATTGCAGGGGAAAGAAAATTCATCGTCTACACCCCCAGTTACGAATAACCATCTGCCTGCCCAGCTTGATGTGTCTTGCAAATAGCTACCCCCTAAGCTCCATCGCGCTCCAATCGCCAGCTGAAGAAATGCAGCATCGAATATACACATCTCATCGCACCAGGCGCAGGCCATCGCTGTTGCCATGGTAACGATGGTTTTGTCGTCCTAGCCTTACCTCTCCGTTGCATAAATTGCTCCGCCAACAACAGCACACACGCTCACGCACATCAGTCAAGTACAAACTACGCCAAAGGCAGTTGGGTGGGAGAGAAATTTTGGATATGTAGTTTTCCTCACTAGGTCAAACCATTCGTTTGTGTTTGCCTCGTTCTCGAAATTTAGCAAAATTTGTTCTAAGAGTATATATGTTTCTTTCTTTTTCGGTTGATGTCTGGCAACTCATCTGGTGTGTGGACCGAAATTAGCAGCAGTGACAGAAAAGAACCGTCCATCGTGTGGCAGAAAGACGAAAAGTGATAGGACACACGTGAGGTGGTGCGGTACGAAGGAAGGAGCGGCCAATCGAAGAGCGGTGGAGGAGCGGTGGTGGTGGTGGAGGAGGAGGTCGACGAAGACGTCGCCGTCATCAGAGGAGCAAGCTGTTGGAGGGACTGGCTGACGAAAGTAAGAGAGACGGAGAGTTTGTGTAGCAGCGCGAGGTGAAGGAGGAGATCATCTAGCGTCGTCGTCGTCGTCGTGTGTGGGACAGAAACGCCACACGATGGAGTTACGCGTTGGCAACAAATACCGACTCGGGCGGAAGATCGGTTCCGGCTCGTTCGGTGACATATATCTCGGCACGAACATTTCCACCGGCGAGGAGGTCGCGATCAAGCTGGAGTGCATCAAAACCAAGCACCCGCAACTGCACATCGAGAGCAAGTTCTACAAGATGCTTCAGGGGGCGGTCGGCATCCCGACGATCAAGTGGTGCGGCTCGGAGGGCGACTACAACGTGATGGTGATGGAGCTGCTGGGGCCGTCGCTCGAGGACCTGTTCAACTTTTGCTCGCGCCGCTTCACGCTGAAGACGGTGCTGCTGCTGGCCGACCAGATGATTTCCCGCATCGATTTCATACACTCGCGCAGCTTCATCCACCGCGACATCAAGCCGGACAACTTCCTGATGGGCCTGGGCAAGAAGGGCAACCTGGTGTACATCATCGACTTCGGGCTGGCGAAGAAGTACAAAGACTCGCGCAGCATGTCGCACATACCGTACCGGGAAAACAAGAACCTCACCGGCACGGCCCGGTACGCGTCGATCAACACACATCTCGGCATCGAGCAGTCGCGCCGGGACGACCTCGAGTCGCTCGGGTACGTGCTGATGTACTTCAATCTCGGCACGCTGCCGTGGCAGGGGTTGAAGGCGGCGAACAAGCGCCAGAAGTACGAGCGCATCTCGGAGAAGAAGCTGTCCACGCCCGTCGAGGAGCTGTGCAAGAACTTCCCGCGCGAATTCAGCCTCTACCTCGCGTACTGTCGCCACATGGACTTCATTCAGCGGCCGGACTACTGCTACCTGCGCAAGCTGTTCCGCACGCTCTTCCACCGGCAGGGCTTCGTCTACGACTACGTGTTCGACTGGAATATGCTAAAGTTCGGGCGGCCGAACCTGAACGCGTTCACCAGCATGAAGCGCGGCCAGAGCCGAACGCCCAGCGCGACCCAAAACGAGCAGCAGCAGCAGCAACAGCAGCAGAATCAGCAGCAAGCGGTCGGACAGCCGCAGCAGCAGAAGGCGATCACAAATACGGCCTCGGTAACGACACCATCGAAGGGGGGAGCCGGAGGTGGGGGCGTCAGTTCGATCATGCCCGGTGGAATGAATAATGCCAACAACGCCAACAACAGCAGCGGCATGGTGGGAGGTGTTGCGGTCGGTGTCGGCTCGATGCCGGGCGGTGGTGGTGGTGGTGGACCAGCCCTCGTTGGCAGCCATCCCGGATCCGCCGCCAACAGTGCCGCAGCGGCTGCGGCAGCGGCAGCGGCGGCCGCCGCCGACAAAAACAAGGAAATGTCGCCCCAGACCCGCCACCTGCTGCAACACTTCATACGGACAGAGCTGCAAAAGGGACAACCGCCGCCGCCCGGTGCTGGAGGAAGCGTACAACAGCAGCAGCAGCAGGGAGGAGGCGGTATGATGGTGAGTGGAGGAGGAGTTCCACCGCCATCCATGGGCGGTCAACCGTCGGCTCACAACAACAACAACGACAACACGGACCCGGTGGTAGCTGCTTCCTTCTCGCGGCACGACACACCCGAGCGCAGATCGTCGATCCGTCTGCGTGGACAAAATTTGGACGCCCGAAACGCGGAATAATATTAAATTGTCTCTTTAGTTTTCAATCACACATTTTTTAAATCGTTTTTCCACATTACTCACAATTCAAACACCACCACACATACGCAGAAGCGCTACTATATCTCTTTGTTTAGTTATGATCAACGAAATCAATCTTACCGCAGTCCGCTCATTTCTAAGAAATCTTTATGAATTGATGAATTTTCTATCAACACACACACACAACACTGTCCATTAAACTATAAGTAGCCAAAACGGGCCGCCACATCGAAAAAGGGAACCACATTAGATAGATCGCGTTTAGCAGAAAAGCAAGAAGATTTGTGGATGTATGGTCATCTATCTCTCGATCGCGTGCGTGTGTGGTTTAGTTGTTAGCCTATTGATGGCTGGGTGGACTTGACTTTGGACGGCCGGAAATATTGCCGGAAAGGGGAGGGGGAAACTTAGAGAGTTTTATAACGACCAACGAATGCAGCTTTGTGTTTCGTTTTGTTTTGTTAGTAGTTTCCTGCTCCTGCTCCGAGATACGAAAATTGGAAATTAGGAAATGAGAATGTACCGCGAGCGCCACGACACGCATGGGTAGAACGCAGTAGATTTATAGTATATATAGTAGTTATAACGTAATAGCTATGTATGCATAAACGTGTGTGCTTGCAGAAACGGAAAGACGGAACGGAGCGAATGTCATATCTCGGCCGTCTCGCGCAACATTCTCCGATCTCCTATCCGCGAAACGTACAGGATATATATGTAGGGGGTGACGTTAGTGAAGCGGAGTGACAGTAAAACGTTTCTAAAATGTTTGTTAAACGGGGGGAAGAAAATCGATGGATCGATCAATATGAAGCAGTGAAAAAAAGAACTCGTTCGCATGAGAAAACATCCTTTTTTTTTGTTTTGTACTATGTCTATGTGTGGTGGGTTTGGGTATGTGTGTGTGTGTGTGTGTGTGTGTATTATTTGTCTGGATGTGTGTTCCTATGCTGTATGTGTCGATTTCACCATCCTTATGGAAGGAACACCATGTTAGCGTTAGTCGCGTCTGCTCGAGCTCAGAGTGGGAAAAATGGAAATCTGAAACGATTCCCCCCCAAACTGTCGCCCCCCATTCTTCCACGTAACGTGCTTGTTGTAGGAGGATCGGTTTTTTTTAAATCAACCTTTTGTAATGCTGACGATAGATGAACTCTGAAGGAGGCATTTCTTATATCTTCTTTTTTTTTATAATTATCCATTACAACTCTCAAACACAGTGCCTCTGGGTGTGTGAGAGAGAGCTGCGAGGGCGACGTAGGAGGCGCGGTTGAAGTACGAACATCCACAAAAACCCTTCACTCCAGGAAAAGGGAACATAGTTAGGCAAATATGATATGAGTGATGAATTAGTGGGTCAAACAACACAGGCAGTAATATTGTCTTTGTAGAAAACATAAGAATACAAGGAAAGCGACACAACAATGATCGACCATCGTACAGTAATAGGAAGAAACTAGTTGAAATGATGCATTGGGTAGCGACATGATTTCGAAGGATTAACCTGGAAGCGCATGGTATGGTGTTTGTGTGTGTGTGTGTGTGTGCGTCGGTGTATGTATGGTTTGTGAAGGACTTTAGGTTGTTGGGGAAAGAGTAACGTACGTATACACATACACAAACACACTCGTGCCAGCTCCTTTTTTCCGGTCCTTATCGATAACTAGTAATGATAGTTTACACTCAAATATAAGTGGTGGGAAACCAGGTAATGTAGTAGGGAGCGTGTTTTTC
>KE524970.1:255790-314325 GCA_000441895.2 Anopheles sinensis
CCTCCGTAGTTCAACAGACCATCATCGACGAGCTTGGTGGAGACAACTGGAGCCACCAGCTTGTTGTATCCCAGTCCGTACTGGTTGGCAACCACTGGGGCTACTAGCTTGTTGTATCCGAGGCCATAGTTGTTATATCCCAGAGCGTAGTTGTTGTAACCCAGCGCATAGCTGTTATCAACAACCTTCGTGGCCACCACCGGAGCAACCAGCTTGTTGTATCCCAGGGCGTAGCTGTTGTCCACGACCTTCGTGGCCACTACTGGAGCAACCAGCTTGTTGTATCCTAGGGCGTAGCTGTTGTCCACGACCTTAGTGGCAAGGACTGGGGCAACTGATGGGTATTCGACGACCTTCTTCACTGCCGGGTAAGATCCGTACACCGACGGATACGAGTACTTGTCCACAACTGCTGGCAGACCGTACGACTGATCTACAACGACCTTGGAAAGTGGGAGTCCGGCACCATATCCTTGGTAGGACAGAACATCGTTGTATGGGAGGTAGGACGCCTGGGAGACAGCGACGAACGCCAGGGCAATGATTGTGACGAAGAACTGAAACACACCATTATAGGTCCATTAGAAACTGTTCTATTACCTTATTTCAAAAATATGTACCTTCATTTTTGAACTAGATTTCAAACAGTGATGTGACGATGGAAACTACGAATAGAAACTGATGATGATCGGATTGATGAACGCATCTTTTATAGTATCTTCTGGCGGAAGTGTGAAGCGAAAGGAAAGCATTTTCGTCAAGGACTCTCAAAACGAGGTGTCACATACGATTCGTTATAAAAGCAGACGATCCGAGGGTCAGACGATCACAGTTCACTTGCAGCTTTTCGCGATCAAAAGCAATCGATCACACTACTGGAAACATGAAGGTAAGGACGAAAAAATGTGTTTGATTGGGTCAAATGATAATCACGATATCAAATTGCTTTTAGGCGTTTGTCGCGATTGCTGTCCTGGCTCTGGCCGCCGTCTCCAATGGTTCGTATCTTCCCGCGTACCAGACGGTCCTTCCGTACTCCTATAACTCGGGACTCTATGGCCTGAACGGTTACGATGGACTTGGCCACTACTCTCCCCTGAATGGATTGGGATATTCCTCGGAGCTGGATCATGGTCTTGCATACCCGTACTCGGCCGCTCTTCCTTACTCTGCCTACAACAACGGCCTTCTCGGATATTACGGGTCGAAATACGCTCCAACCGTCGTCCAGGCCAATGTGAACACGCTGAAGACCGTCAACCCGCTGGGTCTGTACGGAGGATATGGACTCGGTCATGCCCCAACTGTCGTCCAGGCCAACGTTGCCAGCTCTCTGAAGACGGTCAACCCTCTGGGTCTGTATGGCGGATACGGTCTTGGACACGGATACGGACTGGGCCAGGCATACGGATACGGATACAACAACTACCTCCCGGTTCAGGCTCATGCTGCGAAGTATGTTGCCGCGAATCCGGGAGCTGTCCATGTCGCGCCTCTTCCAGGACATGCTGTCAACCAGAAATCGATTGTGGCTTAATTTTTGAATTGTTAAATGTAATTTTTAAAATACAATACCAAAAATCCATCTGCTTGTGTTACGTCTTTTTATAACGATTGCAGTTTGAAGCCATTAATCTTATAGACATTGAAAAACATTTCAAACATTTTTTAGGTGTATCAACAAGATTTAATTTCTCTTTGAAACATTTACATTTTAAACTGGCTTCTTTTTGTTGAGAAAATAAAAATCCATTATTCAGTCCATAGTGCAGTGCTCGAAAAACGTCAACTCGAAAAATGGCCTTTGATTTGCCGGGCACAAATGACAGTCGAGCAGCTCACCACGTGCGTTCGTAAAGTTGTTTACATTTTCAGAACACGAACGCGTCTCAACTCGTTCCTACAGGTCTTCAAATTTGGCGAATATTTAAAAGAAAACGGTGTCGTTACTGTTTGAAGTTGCGTGTACGTGAATGCGCTTGGACTTAAGAGTAAAATTTGTGCACGAGTTTTTCTTTTTACAAGTCCCCCAACTTCGCCAGTTCAGTACTAAGCCTGGTCAACCATGAATAGTTACACCGGCTACACCGACCTGTGCATCCCGGAGACCGATACCGATAAATTGGTCGCTATAATCCAAGAGGCAATAGAATGTGAGTGACAATTTTACTGTCTACCGCAAACATGGCACTTATTTTAAACACTTTGCAGTAGGATACCGGAATCTAGCCATCGAAAAGAAGTTCAATGCCAGCGAACAACACGTTGGTAACAAGAAAGATCCCGTGCCTAAACCAACCCGACTGACCGAGTTGAGGGTGAGTATTTAATTCAGTCTCTCTGGTGAAGCAAATCATCGTTATGTTTCATCACTTTAGGCAAAATTCGGTGGACAGATACGCTTGCTCAATAGATTGACCGTGATTTTTAAAGAAAATACCATATCTTTGGTGCTGAACAAATCGAACAACATTAGCGGGTACGACATTATTGCCGCACAACCCACTACTGATGATTCTCTGGCGTATGCATGCCAATGTCTTACTTGTGATATAATCACATATGAAGTGGACGAAACTTTCCAGTTCCTGAATGTGAATCGCAAGTTGTACTATAATGCAGTAGACCGAAATGTCGCATTCGAGCTAAAATACGCTCCGGCGATCGTTAACTCCATGCATCGCAGGGATACTATCGCGCAGGCACATTTTTACCATTCCACTGGTAAATCAAGAAACCTGCTTATTTCGAGTGGTGCCACGAACGCTTTCCAGCTGCGAAGCCCCTACGACATTGCAAATTTGTAAGCTATATCGCAAACGCCGGCTAGAAGAGGCGAGTTTTTGAAACCATGTTTTTTAATCTATTTCGTTTTTATTCCAGGGGCCTCATATTTGGATTGAGCGAAGCGCAATCGAAACAAGCTATCCGGGATATCCCAAATAAATCACTACATTGGGCCCAGGCACGTAGATTCGGAAAAGCTGGTATTGACATCTTTCGACGTAGCCGAAAGGAAAATGCCGTTGATAGTGATGATTATTCAGACTCGGAATTGAATGAAGAAATTAGCGACGATGAAGCTATGGAAGTGACGATGGACTCAAAGAACGAGGATGTTGATGAATTGATGGAAATGCAGCCGGCAAAAAAGAAGAAAAAACAGGAAAATAAGGGAAAAAATAAAAAGAATCCGTTGTAGGTTAAGTCTGTCCTACTTTACCCCTTGGAGGTATTAAAGTAAATTCTTACGTTCAACCGTGAAGACTAGCGAAGAGAAAAGTAATTGAACGGGAGTAGTGCGATACTTGCTAGCTTCTTGTTACTAGTGATACGAAATCCGGCTCCGAAACCGGAACCGGCTGCGACCAACTCCGGGAAATTTCGGAACCAGCTCCGGAACCGATTTCAACCATTATTTCAAGCTGTGACCAAGGTTTTTGAAGTTTGTTTATGCGAAGCTGTGCTATTGACTTCGTTCTAGTGATGGAGATATCGAGTCTCTACTAGACACTCAAATCACTAAATCTGGATCCCAATCCGTCAAACAGTCGTGGTGATCAACAAAACAACGGCGGTCTGGAAAACGGTTAACCTAGTCTTATCAGATCAATACTGATAACTAGCTTTTTGCGTAATAAAAACATGTCGCACATTTCCGATATGAGGTTCACCGCTGTAAGTAGTTCTGTTTATCATGAATCGCGATTCTCAATGACGAGTCTTTATTTGAACAAAAATCCACTTAACATGTACACCAGGTCCTGGTATGAATCATTTCCACTGCATGAGATAAACACAATGGTCGAACTCATCAGTTAATCGATATTCTACTATATTTCTTTATTAAAAATAGGTTCTCGATTTCTTTTCGAACCTAAGTTTTAACGCATTTATCGCGATTTATCGCACGAGAAACTCAACCTATGTCCAATCAATTCCATCCGTTGGATAGTTGGACGTTCGATTCGACTCAACTAAAATCACTAAGAACCGTTGTCTCTATATCGACTCTCTACGTGACTTATGCGACTCACCACGTGTATAGATCGATTCACATCAAATTCAAATAGATTCAGATCAAGTCTGAATAAAATTAAATCGAGTCCCTAACAAATCAAAACAGATTCGAATCCCAAACAAATCAAAACAGATTCAAATTCCAATCGAATCAAATCTTTAGAATCCGTCAAATGGGATTTGAATCTTTAGAATCCCTCTAGGGATCGAGTCTTCGAGTCTTCCACATCCCGATTCTGCCAACACTATGCCAAACCGAACGCCCGACGCCAACAGAAAGTGTTAACTTCGTCGTGCGTGTGGCGTGTGGTCCGGTACGTTTCGCAGCATTAATGCCGGTTCCCAATACGTTGACGAAGTGAAAATACAGAAAATTAAAACATTCAATCGTCTCACGTACTCAGTGGCTAAAATAATGAGGTATTTATAAGTTGTTCGCAAGCAGGATTAAGAACCCTAGCAATGAACAAATGACTGTGGAGAAGCAAGCAAGAAGCAGCAACGGGGAAGTGAAGAAGAGACGAGCGGAGGAGCGTGGTGCAGATAAAAATCGTATCGAAGAAACAAAATGGTGTTTTTTAATGGTGCGTAATCGTAAGGGAAGCCTTGTGGTGCGCGCTTTTTGATAGCTTCCTTAAAGAAGTTAAATTGTGTGTGCTGTGATCGGTCTGTGGTTAATTTTATTTATTTAATGAAACAAGTAAGAGAGCACTCGTTGCGATCGGATCGATTTTTGATGGCGTTTGTGTGTGAGGGGTACGATTTTCTTCAATGGTTCCCGGATACTTGCTGATTACTTAGCAGTGCTGTCGCAGCAAACATGCAAAAACAACATCGACATTACTTAGTGTAACAATAGTGTTTCATTTTGTATCAGTTGTGTTTTCCGAAAAATCCGGTGTAAGTTTAGTTTCAGAATTCGGGAATAGTTGTGAAAACGAAGAAAATTGAATCTTCCGTCAATCAGTGTGTGCCGAATTTTCCATCCACCGTTTCACAAGCTGTGACAAAAGAATTTCTTTATTCCGTATCGTGAGGTGAAAAATTGCTGCGGGAAACTTGAGAAGGCGTGTACATGTGTGTGTGTGAATTGTGTGTGCGCGCGTAGAGTGTAGAAGATTAAATGCGAATGAAGAATGAAAGAAAAAATTAGAAACTGCACCAGGTAGTTTTAAATTGAGTTGGAAAATTTATGCATTCCTGCTTTACTACATTTGAACAAAACCATTCACTTTGCTCAGCAATAGAAACAACTTTGAGCATAATCATTGTGGAGGGATGGGTTTTGTAAGATGGCGTCGGTAGGAAAAAATCGCCCGATGTACGATGTTAAGCAAGACGAAACACCCACAAATTGGGCACAGAGGTAACCGATGAAAATGAGAATGAAGCATCGATTTTATGATTAAATTGAATTGAATGAATGTAATAGCAAGTTGATAATGATGAAAGCGTTTTCTTTCTACAGAACTAATTGAGCATGTGAAAAACTGAATTTTACAAGTCAAGCAACCATCGTTCGGGGACGAGTTTTGGTTGCATGCAACGTCATATCAGACGGTAGCAAAGATGGAGGATTTTCTGCTTCGGGCGGTCATTCCGGGGTGTGCGAATTAACATTGTGCTGGGTCGTCCGTTTAACGGCTGGTCAAAGCGACCGTAGAAACAAATGGGAGCGAAGATGTGTGGAACGAAAGCACCAAAAGTAACGGTGAAGAAGAACAGCAAGCAGGCTAACACCAAAGAATATGCAGAAGAACTCAAGGTGCAAGGAAACGATTGCCACCGTCATCACCAAAACCACCAGCCACCAGCAGCAGCGTTCCCGTCTTCTTTGCCCCATTCAATCGTTCGAGCCCTCCGATTGCGGGGAAGAAACGCGGTCGAGCCACAAGCTAGGCTCTATCGATCCTTTTTCTGCTTGCTGCATAATGGTCCCGCACTCGCTCATTCCCTTGGCAATCGGTCTATCCGCGAGTATCATCATCCCGCAAAGGCTAGCTGACCAAATGCTGCTGCAGCGTCGGCGCTGCTGGCGACGCGCCGTTCGCTGTGGTGAATTTGCGAATTATTCACCTTGCCTATGTGCACAATATGCTCTGCTGCTATCGATGTGCTGTGTACAGTTGTTCCATCAAGCTGTGCTCGTTCCTTGTTTTCTTGACCAGTGCCATCGCCTAAGCATTTTAAAATCATACCGTAGCAGAACTTTTCTTCTATCCAAACACAGCTGCCCAGTGCCATATTGTCATCGAATCAAAATTACGTTATACTATTGCAGCGAAGCAAGCAAAGTATGCTGTGATAGGCTGCAGGGATCTTATCCACTTTTTACAACCAAAATTATTTTCACTTTGATTTCATTTCGCTTCAATTGTCTTTTTTGGGCTTTCGCTTCACCTGCGGTATCCATTCCGTATAGTCCAAGATGATGATGAAAGAGAACGCATAGATGGAATAGGTTTTACAACAAACCAAGATTGTGGATTTTCGCACAAAAGATGTGGGAAAAGCAGAAATCATTTCCAATGCAAAAGATGCTATCTTAAAATTTTGAATTTAAAAGATGATTATTAGCTTTCCTCTTGTTTAAATCATTCTTTTAGAATTCGGTAATTCAGCGTAGTTTAAATAACTGGTAGCGTTGGTATCATCGCTACGAGAGGAAAACACAATCGATGCTTGCTACATAATGCTGTGTAATCTTGCGCCCCCTGCCCGCTTGGTGGTGTGGTTTCGTCTTGTGAAATTATAAGGAAAAAGGTTACGCGAGAAACAGGAAGAAGAAAACGGAAACGAACAAACGAGACATGTTCATCTAGCTAGTGGTGTTGTTTTGCATGCGCGTGTGTTTGTGATCGAACAAGTGTGCATAAGAGAAAAAGTGTCTTTAAAAACCATGAGCAAAAGTTGTCCTCGAAATCGAACGACATGTCACAAGACGTAGCAGCAAACATCTCGATACCTTCGTTCAAGTGTTACTCCTGCTTCTTCAATGATGATGCCTCTTTCGTCTTCCTGTTTTGGGGAGCTTATTCCGAAGACTTGATGAAAACCCGTTCGAACTCGCATAACGATCGACCTAAGATGATAGTTAATCGAGTACGTGGAACTGGTTGTTTTAACCTTCCTCGTTACTAGGAACGACAAAACCTGCGGCAACCCATTCAAAGGTAAGGAATCATTCATCTTTTTCATTTCAGAGTTTTTCACATAGGAATCCCTTCAATTTTTCAAAGATTTGTTAGGTTCTTCCGGTAAAAAAATATGAACCTTTTAAAGATCTATTCGAGGAATTAAATCGTAATGAAAAGCCTCGTAATTACGTTTACTAGAACCAATATTACAAACTAAAAACTAATGGCCAAACATTTTTAGTTAACATTTTTCGAAACATTCTTTATTCCCCTTCCTTTGGAGATTTAACGATTTTGTTGTTGTAGTTTGATACTTTTAAATGATCTCTGAAACTGTTGGTTGGGTAATATAAGCTTTTTGCTTATGTCATTTGCTTTTTGTCATAAAACTTTTATTTATTCGATAAATCAAATCACCCGAGTGCTTCTTACGATGGCCAAGAATCAACTACATCTATAAAAATAGGTATCAATAATCGAAACTAGCTTTTACAATAATTTATCTGATGAAATGGGTACGAAATCTGACGTCCGACTTACCATTTGGCCGTTAAAATTCGGACCTTTACCGCTCTATTGTTCATTTTGCACGTACTTCGTAGGAAGATGCACCAAGAAGATGCAATAAACAAAAATTGTTGTTATCAATTCTAGGTACTCTAAAATTGACCGCAAAGCCGGACATCTACTCTTTTTTTGACTGTCCGGATTTGGGTTTGGCACAGTGTATAAAACTCCTTTCATTAACAGTTAGTTTTGAATTTAAAGAAATTGTAGTGATTTTAGAGCAGTTTCGTGCATTGTATAAGCAAAAATGACGGACATGTGCCAACTTATAAATAAATTAATGCACTAAAACAATACCTCTCCTATACAGATCGGCTGTAGTCGAAGCATACAAAAATTCAATTATGCTTCAAATCAAATTTTCCATGTAACACTACAAAGGTTTAACATTCTTTAACTGATCGATTATGTAGCTGTGGAATGTAGATATCGAAAAAGATTCAACTTCTATTTAAAAAAAATAGTTTTGTTGTTCTAAATGCATAAATGTTCTAAATGCAGAATAGTATGAATTTACTTTCAATCGTTTCCTTTAGCTACTTTCAAGCAAAAACTACCCGCTTTGATGTCCCATTGTATTTGTCTTTTTTTATCGAATGGTTTTCATAATGTTTCCATTCGCCCGTGTCCTCAGTTCATGTGTTTCCTTTTATCTGCATCGTTCAAACTTGTTTTATCTCTTTTCGACAGCACAATTTTTATGCTACACGTACTCTTTTAGTTCTACCTGTTCGATTCTTATTTGGTGCCATTGGTCTCGCTCATTCATTTGATTCGCATCAGGTAGAACTGCCTTAAATGATCGTTGCTTCGTTGAGTTTGTTGGTTTCAGGCGGTTGGATAAGAAAAACAAAACAAAAAACAAAAGGGAAGTAACTTCCTTTGAGTGTAAACGCTTCCCTTTGATCCGATATTTGTCTGCCGGAATGGAGCAATGTTAGTTCACATGTGTGTCACAGTGATGGATACATCACATGTCTTCTAGAATGTATACGATCGCAGCTGCAATCATAGAACATGAATTAAAACATAGAACATGTGCTAAACTAACATAACACAATGCTACCATTAAACAAAATCGAATTTTCTTTTATAATAAGTTTGTTCTTTTATTTTAAGAACAAATTCTACAGAATTTGTATTTGAATCCGCTATGGCTTAAAATTTAAAGCCGCTTTACAGTTTCTTTTTGGAGTACAAAAGTCGTTAAACTAGTATTTTTTATATCTTGTTGCTTGCAGACACCGTTCGACAGTGGTTCTACAGAAGATCAAGCGAACGACAGAAAGCAATGTGGCTTCATCATTGCGATCTTTGGGCCTGAAGCTTGTATCAGCTGGCCAAACAGTTTAAAAACCATTGAAAAAGATTGGCTTTTTTGTGTCGAAGTGTTGGTCGAATTTCCCTAGGTTAATTACACATTTTCCCTAAGTTTTACTATTGCATTTTGTTAATTTTCCCTAGGTTTTACAATTGCAAGTAAATTTAAATAATCGGACTACCAAGAAGTGAAGGATCTATTTTTATTATGGTTTATGTTCGCTTTCACATAACTACAGATAACAAAAGAGCATTGAGGTTTTATAAAATTTTGCCCTTTCATGATTATGCGTCGACTGACCGATGTTCGGTACTAGGACGCGTCACAGAATCGTTGCCAAATACACATGCAAAAACATCTAATACACTCTCACCAGGTGTGTACCGAACTTATCTTTTCAAGTTGTGAACATCTGTGTATCTTTCTCTCTCTCCATGATTGATCTCTTTCACTCCCGTTATGTTGTGTACAGTCAACCTCAAAACATGCTCGCGTGCCATGGGTGATGAGATAGACACACCACCGTCCTCGCCTCTTTTTCTTTTCTTATCCTGACGGCGAGGTATGTTTCGGTCCGGAAGAAATTCAGCTCAAAGCAGGGTAGTACACACCATCAGAAAGGATTGGACATACACCCGTGTTGAAAAATGATGAAACTTATGAACAAATTACCGAAAGTTGTACTTTGTTCGGTATTCGATGGCGTTAATTTGTTAATCTGTACAAGAAATAGACACACGAACGATTCACGTATGACATTCGGTATATGCTTACAGAAATGGGTTTGCTTACCTTTTGGAGAGGTATTTTATTACCATCTGCTTTGGTCCGCTCACCTAGTCTAGGTATAAAGACGATAGTCCAGACAACGGCCAATCGTTTTTTTGTCGTCTTTCGTTCTTTTGTTATTTCTTTAAGATTTCTTCGCTAGGTTGGCTGCCATGATTGTGTGTTTAGCTTTTTCGACACTGCATGTGGCCACTGTAGCTTTCGGAGTTTCATTAGCAAATCGAAAGCGTTGTAATTACTACGCGAGGTGCACCGCGTGGGGGGGGGGGGGGTAGAGGGTATGGTGTTGTAGGTAGTAAGGCGCGCTCTTCTTCTTGGCGTATCTCGTTAATCTCCTTTCATCAGGAAGTGAGCGTGAGCGAGACCGAGATAGGGCCAAACATTAGACGACATTAGTTTAGTGTCATGAGAAAAAAAAACAAGAAGAAATACTGCTCTGCCGATGTCCGATTATATTGGGTTGGCTTTTAAATCGACATCTACACACATTCACTCGGGAGATAGGCGAGCGAAGAAACGATACAGATGGCTCTGAAGTGTACTGGCCATTGGTCGCGCTGGTTGGTGGCTGACTATGCTGCTATGATCTGTCACCTGGTGCATAAAAGAGAGTGTAAAATGTGGGAGATAATGCTCTCCACATTGTACTCAAGACGGGAACTCGATCTGTTCTCTCATGGAAGATGTTTAAACTAATTTTCAATAAAATTAAAACACGGTTTGAAATCATGCAAAACACCACCAGCGTACAGTAAGTTGCACGAATAGATTTTTCTTGTTACATTATATGGGTAGGGGAGCTGTAATATGCTCCAAAGTGGGAGCAGGAAATGTCATATTCAACATACCGCCGGGTCTCGTCGGTCAATATACCGGCGCGGCGGGTTGAATGGTCGGTGTAAGCCCAAGGAAGCGTGTGTTTGTACCATCGGCCGCGACGGAAAACATGTTTGCAAAAGTGTATTGGGGACTGTGGGACGTGTTTCTTCTTACCCTCATGGTCGGTACCCGTCGGCGGCGACGTCGATGATGGTTTCAGAAGGTTTTTTAATATTGGTAATGTTGAAAGAAGCCGCCAGCAGCACCACTACCACAGTTTCACACACAGTGTTGTGTGAAGCGCGATATCTATAGAGAAGAGGGCCGATATTGCACACACACAACATAACATGCCCGATGCTTCGTGGTACAGGAGCGTCATTTACGCTCGATGATGATTATGCGCGATGCTTTATGTTGAGCTGGCGCTGCTGTGTACGTACGTCTACCACACGGTCGCAGGTTTTTATGTTTTGTTGTACCGGCATATCGTGTGGACATTTAAGAAATCAACTGCTAGTAAATTTAACATAATGTGTAAACAAAACTTTTTCATTGTTAGTTTCATTCCGCTAACCGAATGAATTTTAATTATTAGTGCTTTTCGACGACTGATGATGTCCCGTTGCTTTTCGAGAAAAAGTCGATTCAACTAACCATTGTAAACACACGGTAGTACCTCAGGTGAATCGAACCTTTGACCGTACGTGTGTGTTAGTGTTCTTGGCAAACAATCCTTAACACACTACCACAAGCATTGTGTACGTGTGCGTGCATCCGCGACCTGATGATGATGATAATGATTTTCAATGGTTGTGCCTGCATGAGTATGTGTGTCGCGAAGCATGAATCTGCCAGTGAGGTAGTGTGCACACGATTCTCAGTCAGTTCTTCTTGCACGGGTTTGTTGAACGCACGCAAGAGAAATCGCGGAAACTCGGCACGCGATGCGATTTTTATCAATTTCACAGCCAGTGTAATCATCTTCACACACCTTCCGCCTGATGTGTGTACAGAGACGCGCGGGTGCGAGATAGTGGAGTCGGTCTCCGATGGTTTCGGATAGTGAAAATCATATCACCGCGGTCTTCGGTTACGTGCAAAACCGGGTGTATGAATATTGGAAGTGTAAGTTTTGTTGGCCCGCGAAAAGGGCAGAAAAGAAGGAAAAAGGTACCCGTGTCGTGAAAATGACAAAACAATAATCGGTCGAGCGCTACTTTAATAATGGCGTCGCAGTGATGAAAGAACGTAACGCAGCACCTTTGCGTCGTCGTCGTGGTGTGTTGGTGGTCGCATTTTATCCCCCTGTTCGATAATATCGGGACACGGGAGTCGCGTTGCTGCTGCCAGTTCGACCATTTTTTTTTCTTTAACACTAATTCGTGCTCGTCCCACCAGGCGTCTCGGCGTACCAACGGGTTTCGGGCCGCGAATCTTTTCGCTTTAACAAAGGTCGTCGCCATTGAAAAGAATTGGAATCGACGAAAAGGCGCTGTGAGTGTGTAGATGACGGCAGGGGCCGGGTGCATGTAATGTTGAAAGTTATTTTCTGTTCAAGTGGAATGTGCTGTGTGCGCAACTTGTCAATTCATTTAGGTGTGTATTTGTTAATTAATGGTTCTCAATCGTTTTTTTTGTTTAATGAAGCGCGTTCGGAAATGTGTAACGAATGAAGTTTTGTGTAAGGTAGTGCACATCATCATACGTCAACGGTATGATTCGCCTTCAAAAAAGAACTTATTAATCGATCCTACTCGTGTGGCGAATGAAGTTTATCTCAGCCTACTCATACTGCGAGTTTTGGGGTTTTCTTCATTCAAGGAATCATAAAATTGCGTGTGCTATTACAATAACCGTTGTTTGTTTGTGAGCAGTGTTTGTGATTATTAAATTGTAAAGTCGTGTGTTTGTCCGTTGATTCGCGAATGCTAGTTTCACCACCATCTTTTTCTTAAGTTTTGTATTTGCATCTGTTTTGGGCATTTAAATTACCGCAATTGGAAACAAGAACAACTCCTCGAAGTGCAGCAACAAATTACCTCACAATGGTCATAGCTGTGAACGTTGGAATCGTGAAAAAAATCGAACAGTGTGTTTTACCTAACCTCCTTCTCATTATCGATGCCTGCCATGATTATTGTGCGGCAGAGAAAAACAACATACCTTTCGGCCATACGAGAGCGAGAAATGAGAGCACCACACCACCAATATGGTGGTGATGAGTCGCGAAATCCAATCCAAGATAGTTTCAGTCGCCATTTCTCTGCTGTTTTTTGAGGTTTGTTGGTGGATACTTGCCTTCTCTGGTTTAGTTTCGATGTGATCCTGTCTGCCAGTCGGATGGCTCCTCATGTTCGAAGGTGCCCCAACCCAACGATGGGTGAGATTAAACCCCGCACCTACAATGGTGTGGCTTCGTTCTTCTCTCTTACTACACATATGTGTATCAATCTCTCTTTCTCTATTTGTAGCAGCATTAAACTTTCAAAACTCGACACACTGATTACGTACAATTATTTTATGGGCAAAAGAAAAGGTACAGTCATTGTATATTCTTACTACGATTACCTGAAGCCTGCCTCCCGGAGGAAGAAGAATTTACAAAATACTTCCTTACCCGTAAATGGAAAACATAAGTTGTTCGCATTTTCTCGTCTAAGATCATCTTCCAAGGATTGAGCTTGCAATGTAGAGCGAAAGAATCTAAAGAACACTAAAAATACCCAAACATGTTCATGTTTCGTGCTCATGTCTTGCACACATCGTACCCTTTGCAATAGCAATTAGCTGCAAAACGAATAATCGATGTAATCCATCCTCCTCTTTTGCGTTGTGTTCAGTGACAGGCAATTGTTACATTGGTGTGTGCTACACGTCAACGTCAATTCAGCAGTTAGTGATGTACTACGTTCGTGTGTACTTGATGATGGAGCAACATACGTCGTTTCCTTTCGCCATCAGTACTGAAAGGAAGAAGTTATAGCAGGTCGTAAGAAAATGGAAATACCGTTTTCACTTCTTTTTGAAAAATTTACACCGGGTCAACCATTTGCCGTTAAGTGTATTATTTATGTTACGCTAATCTTTAAAATCTAACTCGTCTGGATCGTGTGTTTGTTTAAAATTCACGGTTTATTTGAGCTATTGACACACGACTCATTAATCCTTCAGAATTCTTGGCTAAGAACGAGGGTTCGATTAATAGAGAGAAGGAGAGAGCTGCTTTGCAAGCAAGTAAGCGAGCGAGAGAAAATAGAAACCACCTCCCCCCTAATGGGGTTTCGATTTTGGGGTGAAATCATTCGGCATACTGCATAAATGCAAATCTCGCGAGGGTGAGAAAGAGGGAAACAGAAAAAAAATGTCAAAACTCATCATCCTCCGGCTTGGTTTTGGCTAGCGTTTGCTTTTATAGATGTGTGCATATTTGGAAAAATCGATTGCATTCCCATCGACATATGGACATTAACACATACAGAGAGTGAACACGGACGTACGGAATTGGTTTTTCCGTACAAATGATTGCACAGTATGCCATCTCAACAGCGTATTTGTTCATAACTTGTGATTCATAACAATGTTACGTTAGAACGGAATCCTTCGAATGAGGCTAGCTCGTGTATAAGCGGTAAAATGAATATCTGCAACCAGACTGTGCTGTGAAAAACAGGAATCCCAACGTATTCCTCAGTTTACAATTCAGGCCAGGCCGTTCTACTTATCAATCAATACCTGAACCGGAAGGAGATGTTCATAACTTCATACAATCCACCCGATCAGAGATGTTACAAAAAAGGAGGTAAGTTTTCGATTAAAAAACTCGAGTTCTCGCTTTCGATTGTAAATATTGATGAAGAATGTTTCGAATAGAAATCAAACATTTTCTATAAACGATCATGTTTCCTAATGTATTATCGTGTTCAGCTATTTCAAATTAGATGGTCCGTATCAGTGGTTTCTATTATCGTTTTTATTTGACGTTACCTTATCTTTAATGTCCAAATCCAAAAGGAGATTAAATTAAACAAACACCGATGATCATTTTTCAAAGGCTTTCATTTTTTATTTCGCGAGGCAGTCCTAATGAAGAAATTTTGTATGTAATAATTGCCCAACATGGCTATTTTCTATGTCAGGATAAAACTTTCCTGTCGGTCGATAAATGTTTTCCGAAAAGATCGATGTATCGGTCAACGAAGAACGAATATTTGCGATTTGTAATTAAGCATTTCCAGACACAAGACCCGTGAGTAGCTCTGTTGGCCCAGTGTTTGATGGTAGTGATGCAGGGCAAAAATGACGACGCACGGAAAACGAGTTTATTGGGATGTTGTGCACTACACTAGAGCCAACATTTCTTTCGATTCGAGGGCGGCATAAGGAATTGATGATGATGTACTCCACGAGCGTGAGGTGGTGCCATGTGCACCTATTTGCCGATTGCCGTTTGTTGGCTGGTTTAGTTGGCATGTGTGTACACACTCACTACACACCCTACTAGAAAAAGAGTGCGCGTACAAAAATGGCCATCTTTCGACCAGGAGAGATGTTGGTCGGTGCAGGTGGTAGTTGTTGGGGATTAGTTTATAAATAGAACACAGCAGTGGAGAAGAAGCATGTTTGGGGGTGGTAGAAATCGACAATCTTTCTAATGTATTCCAACGTCGCGTGTAGAATGATCACGTAGGAGAAAATTGTCTTTCCATTTCGAACATGGGCAATGATTTTCTTCATACCTTAGGATGGAGTTTTGTTACATGGCGCTGTTATACTTCATAAAATTAGAGACCCTTCGGCCAACCCGATAGTTTAGGGTTGAAAATTTAAAAGCACCCCCGAACGATTATCATTCAAAGAGACCGTTTAACCGCTGATCACATATTTGCCTGTCGTCTGAATATAATGGTATTGGTGTCTTCGAGAGAGATAAGACGGCGATTGGGAACAACGCAACACCTCGAAATCTTCTTCCTCCACACGCGGATGATGAAAGAGGGGGAGCCGCAGCATGTAAAGACGGTAACACTAACCGCCACCAGCAAAAATATATATATTTATGGCAAGTTTGGGGGCAGCGTAACGGGCAGTAAAAATAAAGAAACTGGTGATCGGATGACAACTTCTTCTTTTTCTTTCTGCCCGCGTGGGGTGGCGGACGTGGAAAAAAGGGTATTGTCGTCTTGGCCGCGACCAAACGAGCGAAATTATGAATTGCCTTTTCGTTGGCCCCGTTGGAAGAGCGCCGAGGGTTAAGGGTTCTTCTTTTCCGATTCACCGCATCGGTCCGGTGCGAACGGCCATTTTGTTTTGTGTTTCGCTGCGTGTCATTTCCTCCCGTGTTCTTTCCTTTTCTTTTCTCGGCGGTGTTATTATTACCGCACGCGAAGCTTTACCAAAGCTAAGGGTTACAGCTATTGGAATGATAACCTAACCCCTTCCAGCAGAGAGTGCTTTCTTCTTCTGAGGATCCATGCTTTCGACCCGTCGTCGTCGTCACCATAATCGATCGGATTTTATTTTGGAACATACAACGATTACGAAATCCTCTTAATTAGCCAGTGGTTGCCAATAGGTTGGCGGACGTCTCCACCATCCTCCGCCCAGCACACAGACATATTCACCGGGAATGGGTAGTTTCTTTGCCGTTTTGCCCCAACCCCAAACCTAGTACTATTGTGCTGAGTTTTGGTATACCGCACTTAATGTGCCTCTGCGCTAATTTAGGCGAAGGCATGATGATGTTGTGTTATGCAAACGTTCATACGTTTGGTCGGTCGGTTTGTTGGATTTGCGCACAGAGCAGAATGAGAGAGGCTGCTGATGTTCACATTGATCCGTACGCCAATTGCAGGGCACAGCCTCTGTGCGGAGCTGTATTAGTGTGGCTTTCGGCGAGATAAATGATTTACTTATTCTTCCTTCTTTCTTTTTTTTGCTACGGGGCGTCGCAATGCTCTGCGGGTATATGCTGCTAGTGAACACTTTCTGGCGCCGTGGTTGCGATGTGACGGCGGGATATTTATTGAGTGATACGCAAATCGGTACGATGGCGATGAATAATCAACCACTCAAGGCGATTGAGGACGGAAATGCACACGTATATATAAGCGCACTTGAATCGGAAAAGCCGTGGTCGCTCGAAATTATTTTGAATGTTGCATTAGCTGTGAAAAATTGGATAAATTTTACCCCTATTGGTTTGATTGCGTTCTTTTCGGTTGATCATAGTGTAGCGGAAATGGGCCGTTTTTATTCGATCCGAACGTCTTTGCCCATTTATTCCTATATCTTTTTTGTCGGACCTTTGGCTGTTTAATACACGCCATCCCTTGGTATTAGTGTTGCAATACGTCTATGCGTCACATCGGACGCTTTTAAAAACCCATTTGACCTAACAACTGATCCATTGAAATATGCAATACAAAATAATGTAAAGATATTATTGCAGTAAATGTACGAACGAGATATGAAATCGAAATCTTCGTCAAGCAATATTTTTCCTTTATCCCCTTAATGTCATTTGCAAATCAGTCGAGCTTGATATCAGGACTAGTGTTGTGACAAATGAATCTTGAGGCGAGAATCATTCATATGAATCTTCCATCTAAGATTCATTCAGATTGATCCATGAATCTTTAGAGATTCGAATTTATCAACATGGCTTTCCAAACTTTAATGAATCTTCATGAATCTTTCATGAATCTTTCAAGGATCTTGACGATTCGTACCTTGCCGTGGATCATGCGACCAAAAAAAAAAAAGACGGGGTCTTACGTGCATTTTTCTTCCATGTTTTTGGCCTAACTATTCTCTACGTATATTATTAATGATGCTTTGGGATTCATGCATCTCTCACTTAAAGATTCATGAATCCCTAAACCGAAGCAAACAATCATTCAGATTCATGAATCTGAATCGGAATTACACAACTCTAATCAGGTCGATATTCTGTTTTAGACCGCTTTTTTAACATCGGAAAATAAGCGTTCAAATTCGCTCCGATGGGGCGACCGAGTTCGTTGGACAGTCCATCGATCGACGAATGGATTGACTGACTGGACATCATGAGATGGTAACAACGTTATGTGTGTTTGTGTGTTTACGTTTGCCTGTACCATATTACGAAGCATTGGAATGCGCGAATATACACCACCGTTTTATAAAACCGTTCCCATCGGTACTTTGGCAATTGCATGAGAGCGAAAAAATAGACTTTTACAGAAACAAAAAAAGGAGAAACATACGAGAAAGAGATAATTCGTTGCTGCTTGCTTGCAAGCAATGTCGCATGTAGCCAAGTGAATAAGTGAGATTGGTGAGAGCAAAACGCGAACGTCACGACGATGATGGCGATGATGGTGATGATGATAGTTGTGCTTGTGTCCATTGTGTGTACACCACTCCATCTCTCTTCTAGCGACGCGAAGCGGGTTTGCGCCGTGTGTCGCCGTCGTAAACTTTCATTTCCTCCATTTTAATTTACTTTGCGATCGCATCTACCAATAACCTCTACCAATCGCATCCAATACCGATTGGACCCGGAGGTACCCGCGAAAGAGTGGGTTCGCGTGTATGTGTGTTCCATTTTCGGTGGAAACGTGTTTGCGGACCCTCTAAAGGTCGTTTTTTTTTATTTTTTCTCCCCCGTTCAGTCTCTTACTTTTGCTGCTCGAGCATCGTCAATTGGTTCAGCATCAATACACCTTACCGTGTACCATTCCCTAATGGTTCCCAACACCTATGCTCTTTTCGAGAGATAGAGAACGTGTGTGTGTTCAGCTCACGATATCACGAAGGAGGTAGTCTCTCTTTATTCACAAATCAGCAATCTTGTGCTGCATTGCAAGTGCAACGGAATAAACTGTTTCTACTGCTACTGTATATGCAAACCTAACCTCAATCGCGTCTGATTCGCCGCCATCCCCAAAACCGCCTGCCATTCGCAGCAGGCCGTCGATGACGTCAACGTCAGCTGACGTTTCGCCTGCATTCTACTAACCACCACTACTCGCTTCTACCTCCTCCCCGTCTTGCTGATTTCATACTGTGTCAAACTCCGTACCCTCAGCTACTCGCGCACATTCAGCTTCCCTAGTAGCTGGGCTTGTGCGTGTGTATGTACGTCGTATGTGTGAATGTACGTGCTCGTTCCAACGCTTGCTTTTCTAAAGGCACGCCTCTCGTGCTGTCAAAGCTGCCCCATTCATTCGTTCATTCACTCGGCGCGCCGTCTCGCGTTGTACGTGTGCCGGTACACCACACCACTGTTGTGTAGCCGGGTTGGGAAGGAAGAGGAAGGGAAGGATGAATGAAAACAAAACAACAACAAAAAATCCCATCCAACCAATGCTCTTCTCTTCCAGGCGTCGTGCCCCAGGAATGGAGGAGACAGCAGCCGCCCAGAGCTAGCAGCACGCTCAGTCAAAAGGGGATCGACCTAAAACGACCTTGACCTCACTTCGCCTGTAAGGTAGTGCGTCTTATATATTTGTGTGTGCGTTTGTGAGTTTGTGATGCAAGAGCACTTTTTTTTACTGTCCTTGTGATGGGAAGGTGCGGAACAGAGAAGAGGCTCCACAGGGAAGTTCCGCAACAAAAAGCTGTCAAGAAGAAGCTCTATTTTTGGTCGTCCTGTCAAACACCGTAACTTGCCTCTGCTACTGCCTGTAGTATGCGGTTCTTCTGCCTGGGGCTAGAGGGGTGGTGGTAGGATGCTTCCCTCAGGCCCCCTTTCCTACTACTCCACCCGATCTACCACACTGAAGCACTGTTACTGGAAGTGGTGTGGATGCTAGTCTCCAGTCTTGTGTTTGCCGGCGTTTCGGCACAACCACCGAATATCAACGTCATCCTAAAGCAGAGCTTCAGGAATATCGTAAAAAATCTTTCGGTAGACCGAGCGGCAAAGGGCGAGAGAGACAGCGAGAGAGGGCGAAAAGGGGCACGCGCTCCTAAGGGTTTCCCGTCGAACTTGCTGGCGGAACGGAAGATCGTTTTCAGGAGGCAAAAACCAGCAGACTCATCCAACTGCCAAGCCCGGCAGCGTACGGGTCTCACGCTATATTAGCCGCCGGTTGTCGGTGGTGATGCTGTCAGAGCGTTTATACGGCGTGCTTCGGATGCTCACGTTTGGCAGCCGCTTGCCACGCCGGGAATTCCGAGACAGCGCCGTCACGAGAGGCGTTGTTTTTGTGCTTCCTTCCTTCGCGGTCGACCGGTGGAGAGATGTTGTAGACGGAAGAGGCGTACAAATAGAGAGAGAGAGAGAGAGAGAGAGAACGAGCGTTTGTGTGTTTATGACAAAGATAGATAGAGAGAGAGAGGACTGTAAGATTTAAAAAACATTGTTCGACGATCGATGGGTTGTTGTGTGTCTCTGGAGCGTGTGGAGGCGCCATTCTAACTCAACAACGGCACAGACTGCGTGCTTTCTCTGCGAGAGCGGAGTAGTACGTCCATGGGCTCGTTTGAGCTCTTGGTGCTGTTGTCTCGTGTATCTTTTTTGTTTGTTTTTGTTTGTAGTAGCCTCCACTACGCGTGCCACACACCAATGACGAACGATGATGATGATGATAATGATGATGGCGCTACATTGAAGTTATGGTTGATGCTTTTGGGTCGGTGTGTGGTGGAAGTACACCAGCTCGTGGATGATGGCGCAATGGTGGTGTTGCTCCCAGCATGATGCCAGCACATACCACGGAGTTTTGTGATGGCTCGATGAAAGGAACAAAGAGGATGGTACAATAGAGCACCGACACTACACCTCACCTCAAATTGTCTTTAATCAACTGTGAGAAATAGTCTTTAAATGTGTACTTTAAAGTAAGATTAATTGCTTGATTTGCTATTTGAATATTCACTTTTTAGCACGGTGATTGAATTTCCATCAAGTAAATCTTTGACAGTCAGCTGTCACTGTCAGAATGCATAGAAATTTCGTTTCTGTCCAAATCAGATTTCCTTGCATCTATTTTGGCCCACTTTTACATCGAAAAATAAATTATTTCTCGAGCCCAAAAAATCGAGAAACGTTTTCATAATACTTAAAATCACTCAAAGCTTAAGAAAAACATTACTTTTAATTTTCTAACGCAGTGTTTGCTTATTTCTCTAGGTGGGCGAACTATCTGCTTGCAGCATTATGGGTTGAAAAGTGACAGCGTCGTAGATTTTAACGAATTTCTCGACAAATACTGATCCAGTCGCTTCCAAAGTTGGCATTTAACTAGAGTAAATCGATATGAATACAATAAAAAGGGAAAAGAGTGGTTCTATTTGAAATTAGTGTGATAATTGATATCCTTTCCAGGTGGATCAAAATTACATGCATGGGCGAAATCCCCCGCCCCCACCCTAGTTTCGTATGTGTATAGCATATTTTTAATGCAGACAAAATGTGTCAGGAGCAAGAAGGTGAATACGAATGAAGGAAGTTGTTGAGGATGACGTGCTAAGTTAGGTGTATGTAAATAATGAGCCACCTGATCCGAGGAAGTGAAGTGAGGGGAATGTATCCAAGCAACGGAAAGGAAAGAAGGGAAGCTTTTTTTGCTGAGAACTGTCACGGGGATAAAATAAAAAAGGAAGAATGATGTTCGTTGTTCCGCCGATCGTGCTAAGTCGTGCGAATAGCAGACGTTCGTGACTTTTTTATTGGGCATTTAAACTCGAAAGGGGAGGTATAACTGGGCAGGCTGGGAGGCTTGGGGCGGCACCCCCGTCTGGTCTCGTATGTCAAGAAGTGGTAGGATCGAGACACAGACCCCACGGTGTAGACCTGACGTGTGGGAGCAAAACAAAAACAAATCCACCAGAGGCTCGAGAGGGAATGGCGGGCGATCGAGTGCTGGCAAGGACGTTGGCAATGGGTTGGTTTTGCTGGTTCGACGGTACTGGCATAGAGGGCACTGTTTTCGTGTGCAAAAACAGTCGTGAAGAGCGAGGGTTGGAAGTGCCAAGTGCGAAAAGCAAAAAATAAAAGGGAAGACAGATGTTCGTCGGTAACGATGACGATAATGATGGTTGAGAGGACATTATTAGAACGCAAAGGAGAGGGAATTTATGATGAAAGCAGGAGTGTATGATACCCAAGGAAGGTTGTGAAGTAGGTTTTTCAGGTTCCACAAGAACGCCAACAGAAACGTGTGTTGTTTTTCGGGGACCGCCTTCCAAAGGGGCGAAGGGTGACAGACGCGTGGACTTTGCCAGTGTCACGTGACGTCATAGGGACAGCTAAGGAAAGATAGAGATCGAATCGATTTAGAAAGTACGCGAACTGCTGCGAGCGAAGGGTCGAATGTAAAGCAGGAGAGCATAAACAAAAGTCTTGAATGTTCCGGCGTTACTTTTTTGGCTCTCCGAGTCGTGAGATGACTCTTCTGAAGGCTAATGGAGTTCACTTCTAGATCCTTCGGTGGGCTTTAAGAGCACCTCAGACATTTCGTGTGGCGTTCAAGATTCAAGCTTCTTTAGTCTTTTAGGCTAGAATGCCTTAACTGAGATGCCCGTACGATTAGATTTATGTATTTTTCTCTCTGTTCAAGTGCATCCAGATTTTGGTTTTAATGTTTCGGATATTGAAATTATTTAATCTTACTTTTTTAATTGGTTTTCGGAAAAGAAGTCGGTCATGTGTTTTGAATTCCGATTTTGCATTCGACCGTTCGTCGACAAAACGGCACACAATTTCTCGAGGGCGACATTTTGTTTCGCTCGTCGTCGCTTCCACAGTTGATGACGCTCGATAGTTGACGTCTGGCTGGGTCAGAGACGTGACCGACGTGGATTCCCCCATCCACCAACCTCTCCTTCCTTCGCACGCGGTGGGAAAGGGCGTATCTATCTGCTACTCTCCGTCTCCCAGATGGGTATAGCGGTTCGGGGAACGGACGGTCCTCGTTGAATTAATCTCCAACCGTACAGCGATGCGAAGGTACACATACAATACAAACGTACTGCCTTTTCCTATGCTCCGCTCGGATGTTGCTTTCCGAACATGCGCAAGTTGACGCAAGTCTCGCATTTTCGGAAATGGCCACCACCGACCAAAACCGGGCAAGGATGATTCTTTTTCGCGATATTGGTGTGTCGATGTCGTCGTTGTTCTTGTTGTTGGTGCGCTTTTTTATTTCGAGGTATGATTGCAAGCGACCAAAAAATAAATTTTTCTAGCATAACCCTATACTTAATTTATTATTTGAATAAAAGAGACTCATTTGGTTGCTTTGTACGATGCAACCTGAGTAGCACTTGGATTGCAGCGTCTTTTTCTGGAATATCCTTATTCTCCTTCGTTCACCTTTACGTTGTGCGGTACAATTTGAAGCGAACAGCTTTTTTTTTCTTCGCTTAATATAATACAACATCTAACTCGGCGTAAAGATACACAAATACCATTACAATCGCCAGCATATGCAATTCAACTCTATCCGCACTACGGTGGCGATATGTTGATGAGCCTTTTTTTTGCCGTCCGTATCGTCGTCGTGTTCAAGATGGCAGTAGTGATCTTTTTTTTTCTTTCGTTGTTTGATGTGTGCGTCAAGCTCTAATCTTTCGGGCATTTTTTATGGCTCCTTGCTCTGCCACACACCGTACGCCTGAAGGGCTCACCAAGCAGCAGAAGACAATGTGACCAAGGAACCTGATTAAGCGAATCCGTCAACATCTGCCAGGAGGGCAAACGCCGCACTCGGAAGTAAATCTCACACCCCTCGGCGACCCAACCGCTAACGATCCTCTCTGTTTGATGGCGCACTCTACCTTGGGTCCTAATCTGTCCTTCCCTGGTGCGGCGTACGGGTAATGTGTGGGTTTTATTCGGTTTCTCGTTTCCAACATACACAAATACACTTTTACCACCACAACAACATTGCGATTCCGATGGTAACGATGCCTGTGCACGGACGGAAGCTCAGGTTACAAGAAAACTGGAACGTAAAAGGATATGCTCCTTTTGCGGTCGTTCGTCCTTTCAAACGAGGGCCCATCAGCGTCGGATGTGCGGTTATTTTTCTTTTCGTCTTCACGTCGCAGATGTTCTCGAGAGAGAGGTGGCCTTATGTTTGTTTCATCAAGGTCCCAAGGGTTACCTAGGAAAAGCTACATCGAAACAACATCGTTTATTTTATTTCCATAATGGTCCACAATGAGTCTAACCTCTATTCTTTCTTTGTTTCTTTACAGGTAAAAACTGATATAAGATGTCGGTGCTATAATTTGAAATATCCTTAAGTAGTCCCGATTAACTAGTTACAGGTATGATTATTCCTTGATACAACAGTACATGATAAGGACCTAAAATTGAGGCTGACAGTGATGAACCAAAGGCGAATCTAAATCTCCTCCAACTACGGACATGATGAGTACAACCGATGCAAATGTTGTGTTCGAGTTTTCTTGCTTTGAGAATTGAGGATTCACGGTAGTCACTCTTCGCCTTGCAGAAAACTTAAAATCGCATAACTTTCCTCGGAATTGTATTCTCGGTTCGTAGGAGTTGAGTTTATGTAGACCGCATTAAACAATCTGACTATCTTTGTGCAAAAACAAACGACTTATCTTGTGCCTGTTGTGGATGTAAATCTGAGTATCAATATTAAGTGATCCAAAACTACTTACAAAACCACAAACTAAGGGTTAGATAAGGTATGTCAAACTGACGGCCTGCGGGCCGCATGCGGCCCTTTTAGACTTTGGATGCGGCTCGCGAGAATTGACTGAGGATGATTTTTTGAATTATTATTTTAAGAATTGATTACCGAAAAATTGCATATTTTTTACAATCATCTGAGTACGTTAAGTTTGCAAACTGTAGAAGTACATGAAAGATATCGGAAGTGAAATTTTGTACATTTTTAAACCGATTTTTGCTGAACCATGTTGATTTTCTATTCACCTTTGTGGCCCACGAATCATCGGAAAAGTATAAATGCAGCCCGCTCATGAAATGAGTTTGACACATCTGGGTTAGAACATTAAATTATATATTGAAATCGCAAAATATCTCCGATTGAGTTCATAATTGTTAAAAGCACTAATGTATCCGCCTTTATATATGCTCTGGCGCGTATCATCCTCCTGATTTGGTTGGAGCACATCCCAGTAGAATTTCGAAACATCGAGAAGTACGTAGAGGGCACAGCGTCCTCCCTAATGGAAGCCTAATGGAAAATTCGTAATCACAATTATTGCTCATGCAAACACCGAGATGCCATGCCTCCATCTTTGGCTTGGTATTGTATCTTTCTTCCTCATTTGTCCGTCGCTATCTTGCTGTTCTTTTTATGAAAAATCGAAACTTAAATAAGTACAGCCGATGCTCATCCAATTCGATGTGGTGGTGGTTGTGGTGGGTGGTGTGTTTTCTTCTAGTGTCCTCCCTTATCCAGGGCGGAGATCAGAAAAGGGTGGATAGGAAATTTACGCCAATTTAAGTTGATCGAATCCTTCCTCCGTTATTCGATGGAAAACTGAGCACTGGTTTGGTTGGTTTGAAAATTTCCCTCGATCGGGAATGTGTGATATGTGTGCGAGGACCGGAAGGATTGTCTGGGAAAATGGAAAATTTCATTTCATTTGTCTGTCGGTGGCCCTTTTTGGTGTGGTGGCTGCGATTTGATGGGTCGATTTTCCGAAGTCTTGCAATTTAAGAGAGAGAGCGAGCGAGATGGTGAAAGCAAAGCGATGCGAAGGAGTGTATTTGTCCATCCATTCGTAACCATTTATGCCGACCTTCTCACGTGGGGATCCGCGCCGGCATAGCTGCCTGCCGCACACCCTCGTCAGGCCCTTCTTCACCATACAGATATCGCTTGTATTTGTGTGCCTTCCTGTACGTGTGCCCACATCCTCCCATGGGGAGGAGGAAGCAAGAGAGTGAATTTATTTAAGCACAAACGTACATCTTCCTACCCCTTGGAGCCGAATGCCAGAGCGAAAAGGGAGTTGAATTATGGCTTTTGCTAATTTTGAAGCATGCGCATCACAGCCGCCGCCTGCTCCATCGTGTTCTGTGTGTTCTTTCCGACCACTTCTCGGCACTCTGGTCATCATCATCGTCATTGGCTTGCCCTGACGCTGCCTTTCGCGACCTCCTTCCATTGTGGGACGCAATCCCTCCTCCCTCTCAAACTTCCCACGCATTGGCCTGAAATGGTAATATTGCCTTTCCTGTTTTTTTTGTTTGTTGTACAATACCGTAGTTCTCGACTTTTCTTAAATAAACCCTTTTCCATTAATTCCGCTTCTTACACAGGCGGCCCCCGTTTTATAAGCAAGATAACATTGATGGCACTTCTATTGCATCCTGCCGGGGCCCGGAAACGCTCTCGGAAGGGAGGGAGGGTGGAAGCCGGGAACAATCTAGCATCCGGACCAAATTGGGACGCGCACTGATGGAAAGTGATTGTTTTCGGTCGATATGACGCCGACGACATGACGCGTGGGGGGTAGCATATCCTTGCTTAAAGAAGAAACTGAATAATCTTCCACACAAGTATTTTTCAGTGTTTGCTGAGAAGAAGCTTTTTTCTCGAAAAATAGTTTTCATTAATTTTACTTCAATCCGTTGAAATCCAAAAATGTTGAAAAACGTGTATTAGGTGCATTACATATAAAGGTGAAGTTGGTGCGCATGTGAACATTTAGATAATTTTTCCTATTTTCCACCCAGATCGTGGGATGTTGAAGGTAGCTGGCAGGTGTAGATACCGAAGGAAAACATTCGGAGGGACGGGCAACGGAATAGTCGAAAAATAACCGATCGATTGTTTTCTTAATCCCTTTCGTCCTGTGTTTTTCCGACGTCCTGCTCGCCTGGAAGTATGGCATCAGTGTGTGTATGTTTAATATCGGTTTTGCATCCACACCACGGAAATGACATTTTCGCTTGGGTGGACTTTGTGGATGTGTGCGAGATGGTACGGCTATTTTTTTCCGTTAGTGCCGTAATGTACCTCGAGAGGAAAAGGACATTCTTTTAAGGAATTCATCTGGGGGGACGAGAGAATTGAGTTGTGGTCTTGCAGTTAGCTTCGGTAGTAAGTCACTGTATAAATACTATATAATATAAACTACAACTTTTTCCCATCGTGTGCCAATATTTGTCCTGCGGAAAAATCACTCCTATATCCGAGGATGGTTAATCGTAACAGAAACTGGAAAAAAGATTCAAATATTCGATTATCCCTTCCCCGTTGATGCTTTTGTATACGGAATTTTCGCTGAAAATAGAAAGTGGAACGTTTACCTTTTCAGATTCACTGTATCAGTGTATAGATGTCCCACACAACGCGTTGATTTGCCTGGGGGTAAGCAATGACCAGTCCTGTGACAACGCCCCAGGAACAATGACAAAGAAACAAAATAGTTTACCGAAAGATAACAGTTTGTTTCTTGTTGATACTTACGTTATAAGATGATTCACTAAAAGGAATGATGATTGTTCTCTTTCATCTGAAGTCGGTTTAGTGTAGCATCATATTTCCCGTTAACACGTTGACTGCCATGGCTATCATTTTTGATAGCCAACTGTCATTAGTTCTAAAAAGTTTTAGCGTCATAAATATATGAAAATGCAACATGAAAATTATGATAATATTAAAAACTAATTCTCTGGGAAGGTTAGTCTTTGCCTTGATGTCGAAAAACGACTGTTTAGTAATTTTTATAAACGACTTAACACGTTGACTGCCAAGCGTTTTTAGAACACTTTTTAGAACAGTCATTTTTCATAAAATTTGGTTATTAAACAAATGCCAAGATTAGATTTTAAACCACTATGTGGCAGACGCGGCAGTCAACGTGTTAAATCGACTAAGATTGTTCTAAAAAAGTGTACTAAAACTGCTTGGCAGTCAACGTGTTAATCAAAAAAGGGTTGTACTAAAAAAGTGTGCTAAAACCGCTTGGCTGTCAACGTGTTAACACGTTCCGTACCGCGTCACCCAAAAATGGGTGACGGCAATAATGACCATAAGCCCTTTACACTTGCATAGTAGTTGACTTATGTAAGTGCAGGCTATAAAAATAGCTGAAAAGTACCCGTTGGGAAGCCTAGTTTTTGCTTAGTTTCAGAAAATCGTTGGTTCAATAAATTTGATAAACTAATTTCGACAAAAATGATTGTACTAAAAAAGTGTGCTAAAACCGCTTGGCAGTCAACGTGTTAATCATTCATGGCTTTAGTACTACCGGATATCAAAGTTTGTCTCGAACGTTATCCACTTTGTTTCCAACTTTTGAGGTTACGTCAACCGTTGTAATTTTGATCACATCATCCCCCGCTATAGAGGAGGGAGTGGCTTTCGTCTCAGATTTGTTCAGCGTTCAGTGAGACTGTTTTGGGAGATGTAGATTTTCGAAGTTCTAGATCAAAGAAGAAAAGACGCAGGAAATATTAAAGAAAACACATGGCAATAGATAAATACCTGTTGCAATCGGAAGAATAGATTGAAGGAAAGACTGAAATTACCGAACCACCGCGTTTTCTTTAGGATGATGGAACTGCCGTACTTGACTCGATCGCGGATTTAGTTGAACTCTCTCGTGTGTGTGGAGGGGTTGTAAACTACGATCGCGTTTTACCCTTCTCCCAACGCGAAAGTTTATTCACCTTCACAAAAGCCAAAAAGCTACCGAAGCAGCGAGAGGAAGAGAACAAGAGGAGAATCAGTTGTTAGAGGTTCAGCGGATGGTTTGGTGATCGTTAGGTTAGGTTCGGTTGTGGTGGAATGGCTTGTGCGATCGAGCGCGCGCGCGCAAGTTCGGCTTTGGCGTCATCGTTCATCTCGCGGAGTCCGAGAGCAGCCGGCCGGCTTTGTAGGCAGCCGTCATCATCATGATGGGTCGCCGCCATCATCTCACATACACCATGATGATCGCTAGAGGCATTCACTTCACCGCCGATCGGGCCGCGCGCACACCTTCGCGAAGGTAGATGTGGATCGCCGCGCGCGTCACGTAAAAACCTTCTAAAAACTGCCCATCTCTCGTACCGACACCGCGCTCCATCTTCAGGGCCTAATTCACCGTCAATATGTGCGCGTCCCTTGTTGCTTGTTGTTCCTTCTGCAGCACACTCGAGCGCGAATCTCGTCTCTTGCTGCTGCCGGGGGGAAAAGAAATGGATTTGATGCAGTATAATTTATTGACCGGGCTTTTGAACCTGGCCCTCCAATCCCCGGTGTGTGTTTGACCTGCCGCGATCGATGGAGTTCAAAATACACTCTTCTTATCTTTGCATTTTCTTCTTCCCCTGCGCTGGGTAATGGAACGATGAAACCACTTTACTTTCGAAATGATGGAAAGGTACAGTACTTATGGAATGAAACCAACGTACACAGTGGACATCAGTGCAGTTCCAAGGGGTTTGGAAGATTGGGTACAATTATGGCAAAGGTAGAAATATTTCTAAAGTTTGATGCTTAAAAAAGGTAGCTTTTGCCATTTATTGTATAGCTTGTTTGGGTGTAGGTCACATTTACATCGTTGGATTTTCTCAATCTAAATTCGCTTAGATACATCTGATGTTAAATCGAAGCCTAATGCAAATTGCAGTATCAGTCGTATCAGTCATTGTTTATTAGAACTAGGTACTGGCCCGGTTTAAGGGTTTCGCAATGGAACTACTTTCATCAGGTCGTACATTAAGATGTAAGTCCTTTGAGGTAAGATTATGGTGAATGTGTTTAAACAAAAAAGAACATAATCAGAGGTGAACATGATCAATCTAATCCTTGTGTTCGATACCGTTCGAAAAGTTATGGTGGTGGAAATATCCTTCTATACAGTGAAAAACGAAACAGGTCAAACGTGTACAGGTTGGAAATGAGTTAGATTGGTGCCGGGTGTTCGAGAGACATCAGGAAGCGCACAGCGAAGAGGGAAGATTGAACTCCATTTGTGGGCTGAAATGGTACAATTATCAAACATGGCGTCCGACAAACGCAAATACCATCCTCTTCTTTATTGATGGTGACGACGACGGCGGCGGGTAGTGATACCGTCGTTCGACGTCGTCGTTGCGCGCGGCTGCTGCGTGGTAGTATTGGTAGCGGCGTGTTTATTCTAGGGGGACATCTTAAGCGCTGGCAGCAGCAGCAGCAGGAGGCATCGGTGTGGACAAGAAGCAAAGTAGCATTTATGCCTAAGGGCCTCCGCGGAACGGAAACGCCGTTACTCTAAGCGCACACACCTCGTTCGACCTGCCTATTGCCATCGTTGTTGGCTGCATTCCCGTAGCTTCGGGTTTCTTATGTGTCATTTCCCAGGAGCCATTTCGGTGGTTGGTGCCTCCGACTATCATATCGGCCCGGTAGTTCTCGTCGGTTTTACGGCTTTCCCATCCAAGCAAAGGCGAGCGAACCAATACACAAGCGCGTATATTATACTGTCTCCGGTAAAATACGGGCCCGCGAAACCTTCACCACATTTCACAACTGTCCACATTTAATGAAGCCCAGCTTAAGAAAAGAAAAAAAAAAACATTAGTTACAAACCGGATCAGGGGTCGTGCCTTCTTCCTGTTGTTATTCGTTCTGTGCGCTCTCATACAGGCCTAAATGAGAAAAAATCTTTCTCCATCATCTTTCGCTGTCATACCTGTACCTGTGTCTCGCATTATAGGGTATTCTTTATTTTATACATATTTCGTTATCACTTCCTCTAGCGTTTGCTTCAGTCTTTGGTTTTGTCTCATATTTTTATATTTTCAAACACTCATATTTATGTGTATGTGGATCACAACAGAGGTGAAGTGACAGTGAGTTTTTCACTACAGATTTACCATCTTTTCAAGGAAGCAAATTTTCAACTTCACAACGAGGACACATTTAAAACGGTGCCTAAATTGGTTGGCTGTTGCCATAATAAGTACCGCAGTGTTTAACTGTTTGAGTGATGTATCTTTCGCCCTCCATAACTAGAGTGTTTGTCCCCCATTTGTTGCAACGCTGTTCATTTAACCCTCCCATAATCATGCCACCATTTCGATTACACCGTTGTTGAGAATTTGAACCAATATATGTTACCTTACCCTTCAAGTGGTGGCTGGTGCTTTTCACTCCGTAATAATTGACTGATGTCTCCCTCTCTTTCTAAACCTTTACCGCTATTTAGGCCTAAGGAATATTATCCAATGAAAAACGGTGCTCAAAAAAGCATTCGATTATGCTGTTATGAATGTGTGTCCATGCCAAATTTCTCGCACAAAACGGACTCATTCCGAACGGGGGATGCTGTGCGCTCTATGTGGCCGATTGCAAATCCATAAGCGTATAGCTTTTCCCATTTGGCGTGTGTCGCTTGACAACAGAATGTGAAATTACGGGGGCCATAACATAACGTCTAATCAATGCTGGAGAGAAGAATCAAATGTGTACGGAATCGATCGGCTGTGAAAAATGATTGGGTCTTTCTGGTGGCAAAGGTTTGTTTTCTTTTTTCTTCATAAAGATCTTTGTCGCATTGCCGATCGAAAAAACCAACCCCCCCGGTACTGTTGTAGCGCCAAGAGGTGCCACATTTGTGTGACCGTCCATCTGCAACGATGCTTTCCGACAAATACACATAAACGAACGGCTCTCGGCATTTTTGTCGCAGCACAGACTTAAAAAAATCGATACCAATAAGAGACGACCATAGGACGGCGTGAGAAGAGGACACGTCCCCGTCATCATCCGGAAGGTGGAAATGTAGCAAACCGCCTTTCCACTACTCCGTGCACCCCTTTTCTTGCCTTGGAAGCTCTTTTTTCATTAGCTTAAAAGAGATTGTGCTGCTCGAAAGTACCTTCCCAACGTGTTCGGCCAAACGAATGAAAAGTAGCAGCAGCAGCAGCAACAACCAAGCCATAGCTGTCCGTCCATTAGCCAGTCGGATTTATTTCCTACCTCTTCGCCGTGCTGGACAGGACATTCTGCGTGTAGCACAATTCCACAAGCAGGATTCGCTTGTTCGTTGGTATGTGTTTGTGTTATGGCACGAGAAAAAGCGAACCAGAGTGACCGAAAATTGCAAATCAAATGTATATGCATGCTGTTCACTTTTGGGATTCATTTCCTCCCGGTCCCGTGATGGAATGGGATTATTGTTTGCCTTGAGAGGTTTCGAATATAATCCCGTTCGTTCATTTTCTGGTTTCTTATCGTACATCGGAAAAGTATTTTGCGCATTTTACTTCTATCTCAGGCTTGATGTCCTTTGCATACTTTTGAAAACAATGTTTTACTCACACATGCCCAGCTTCATCCTTGTGACGTGGGTTTTGTCCTGAAGAATCTCACAAGTCTGCTGTAAAATTTAAACGATTTGTTAAACACACACACATACAGAAACAATTTACTTACATCAGTCGCCAACGTTAGATCATTCCAAAGCTGGTAAACTAAATTGAACGAATTGAGAATTTTCACAACTCACGTTCTCAATTCCTATCGTGCATACATATATCCAATCTGCACCAAAAAAGGAACATCTTTTTTCCAAGAATGCGTATGAAAGTGTAGGCAAGCACTTGTGGGTGCCACACGTCGTTCATTGCGACCCCGGAGTTCATGTGCAAAGATTGTTTTATATATAGTTTTATAGTCGTTTAAAAATAACCATTACATCAGCTCACCGGAAGCACGTTTACACGTTGAAGCAGAAATTGACGAGGAATATAGGACAAATGGTATCGAGGAGAAGTACGATGATCTTCTCTGGAGTCGTACTGCAATATCTTTATTTTAACCATATGGTGGTGCCGTACACCAATCGCTTGAGAAAGAGTGCATTTATTTTCCACTTCCTGCCGATCCTGTGGAAAATGAAACGATAGACGTTGCGTTTCCGTATTCATTCCTATTTTAGAATTCCGAATGCTTGTGTGTTTGCAGGTGGGATCTCTTTGTCTACGAACGTTGTCGCATGTTTGAACATATTTACTTGACATATCTTCTATGGAACAACTGTTCTAACTCGAGGAATGATAGATTGCAGCAATGTGAAGATTATACATTAGATTTTACGTTAATTTATGAAATCATATATCTAATACTAATATTTGTTTTATTTTTTCTCCTTTTCCAGATCTCAATGGACGAAAATGCAAATTATTGAACCAATGCCAACACACCACTCGACACATGAACGCCTCTTTGAGTGACATCCGTGGATAGAAATAAGATTGTGGTGCAAAATCCATCCGTTTGGATACCATTTTAATTGTGAAGAAATGCGAGGGCTTTGTTTTCTTTACTTTTAAAATGACATTGGTCGTGTTTGTTAACCCCTTGGCTTGCCGTGGGCTCACCAGAGCATGATTTCTAACGTTCTGCCGTTTTCTCTCCAACTCTCCAGCAGCAAAACGAAGCACCAGACACAACACTGCAAATGAAGCACCAACCAGAGAACGGTGCAAGTGAACCGGACGAAAACGTTAGCATTTTATTAGGAAATCGCTAAAGAAGCAGTTCGCAACAGTTTTCGTTTCGTTTGTTTTTGTTTTTGTTCACTTCCGAAACGAAGAACAAACTCCGAGAGGAAGGGATTAGAACAAGAGATTGTAGTTCCTTGTGGCTGCCAGTCTTATTACTCTCTCTCTATCTATTTCTACATCTCTGTCTGTATATCTCTCTCTCTTCCCTTAAGTTAATATTTGTAAGTAAGGCGCCACTACTCTCCTTCCGAGGACTAAATTATCACATTAAAAGAAAAGTATGAAAATTTATCCGGGCTGGTGGCCGTTAACGAAGCTATCGTAACGAACACAGTATCGCACCACAATCCTATCGTGATCGCGCGGCTCCAGTGAAGTGAAGGGCAAGGGACAAACAGCGTACACCCTTCTACTCTGCTTCATGAAAACGGCAAGAAAACATACCCTCAGACGCACACTCACAACACTTGCTGGAAAGCGAGAGTAAACACAGCTGGAAAAAATACGGAACAAGCAAAGTCGTGTGAGGAAACGCGTGAAAACAACGTCCCGGTAAAGAAGGGCAGCAACATCCTGTGGAAGGTGGCGAGAACGTAACGTTTAGAGTTAAAGTGTGTACAGTCCGAAGGGGGAACGAGAGGGGGAGAGAACGGAATCTTAACTTTGCAAGAAGAACACACAAAAACGGTATATATGACAAACAACCGTGCGTCTAATCATACAACGATAGAGCCAAGGGTCCACCGGTTTATTTTTTATATAAGAAATTAAAATGTAAGTATCTGTAATCTCTGTTCGGCAGAGGAAAGGTTCGAAAATATTTTTTTGCGGAGTCAGAGTCGGCTAGCATATGACACATCTGGAACGGTTGCTTTTGAACTGTTTTGATAAGGTGTTTGCACTCTTTGGGAATGTAGGTTGAATTCTTCGCGTTTTATTTCCATTATTTAAATTCCTATAACCTACGGGCTAACACAGATCGTATGACGCCGTCGATGATGAAGATATGCTATTTTTAGCGATGTATAGCGTACCGGTGTTACATTTATTAAACGGCTTTTGTAACGGCAATTGCATGCCAAGGGAGAGGGTTACCAGAGCCAGCAGTGCATGCACAGGCCACGCACGAATTTGCTGCGAATGCCAGAAATAGAATCGATTCGGTAATGATGATACGTTGTGTTGCTCACTCCGGCTCTGACTCGTAAACAAAATAATTTTGAAAGCTGCTCCAAAGATGTGTCACCGCGCATACACAGGGTAATCTAAATTAATTTCCATTGTTCACTTATGTCTTACAGGGATGCCTACTATCGATACGATCCCACTGCCCCGCGAGGCATGGGTCCGCCGGGCGGCCAGGCTGGAGGTCCGTACGCGCGGCATCGAGCCCCACACCCGATGCAGCAGCAACAGCCTCCGCCGCAGTCCCAGTACCCCTCGTACCATCAACCGGGCGCCACCGACTCGATGTACTCGATGCCGGATCACAGTGCAGCCGGGATGGCCGGTATGGGGGACGTGTGGGGGGCGCAGCCACCACCGCCACCGCAAGCGAACCCGTATGCGTCGCCCATGGGCTACGGTCTCCCACAAGGACCGCCCCAGGGTCCGGCGCAGCGTCAGACGCCAGCGGGGTAAGCATTATATGAATTGGCGAAAGACAGAACTGTACATTCCATCCACTACATTGTTTCGTTTACTACCGTAAAAGCACCATATTTGACGCGGGTCCAAACTTGACGCACTTTTCAATAAATGATGTTTTAATTTGACTATTTAAAAAATCACCTTAAAATAGATAGTTAAATATTTGTTTATGTTTATAAAAAACTTCGTCTGCAGTCACCACTAGCGACGAATATCGTGCGTGGTATCTAATCGGACAAGCAAAATGACGAACAAATTCACGCCGAAAAGAGAAGCAAATAAAGTCTAAAACTAAGTGTTTGAAAGTTAAGTCCGCTACAAAAAAAAACACTCTATTGGTCATTTGATTATCATTTAAATGTATTTCTATTGTTTCAAGTTGATCATTGAGTAGTTTTGAATAAAACTTGAGTTTGATGAGGTGAATCCTATTTGTTTTAAGTGCGTCAAGTAAGGAACACTTTTCTCCAAGTAAGGCACACTGCAATATTCATGCGTCAAGTTAGGAACATGAAGTGCCACACAAAGAGTTTCTAGAATTTGAAGAATTATTAATTTAATAGTTTCTCACTTATTTTACTTATATTCTATGGTAGTTAGGCTATCACTGTGTATGATTTGACCGAATTCTGAATTTGTTATTCAACTTTTTGTGAACAATTTTCTTAACTGCGTCAAGTATGGTGCTTTCACGATACTTGCTTTAAAGTAATTTTTTCTATAAAAGATCAATTTAAATCAGATGTGTCAAACTCATTTCATTAGCGGGCCGCATTTATACATTTCCGATGATTCGCGGGCCGCATCTGAATAGAAAATCAACATGGTTCAGCAAAAATCGTTTTAAAGAAGTACAAAATTTCACTTTCAATATATGTCATTTACTTCTACAGTTTGCAAACTTAACGTACTCAGATGATTTTAAAATATATTCGGTATTTCGGTAGTCAATTCTTACAATAAAAAATAAAATCAAAAAATCGATTTCAATAAATTCTCGCGGGCAGCATCAAAAGTCTAAAAGGGCCGCATGCGGCCCGCGGGCCGCCAGTTTGACATACCTGATTTAAATCTACTTTGCATTCATTTAACAAACAATGTTTTTGTTATTGTTAAATGTTTGTTTGTAATTTTCAAAAACGAAGTTCTTTATGATATTGGATGGACTGTGGCCCGCGGGCCGCCAGTTTGACATACCTGATTTAAATCTACTTTGCATTCATTTAACAAACAATGTTTTTGTTATTGTTAAATGTTTGTTTGTAATTTTCAAAAACGAAGTTCTTTATGATATTGGATGGACTGTGCTAGAAAGGGTTTGATTAATGCAGCATCAATCTAATTTCACATATTTTTAATTATCAATCCACAGTTATCGGCAGCATATGGGAGGTTATCCGCAGCAGGACCCACAAAAGCTGCAATACCCATCGCAGCAGTCGATGATGGGTGGCATGATGCCACCGCAGCAGGGCTACGGATCGCTCGGCCAACCGCAGCAGCAGCAACAGCAGCCCCGCAGCAGCAGCAGCAGCAACCCAGCAGCAGCAGCAGCAGCAGGCTCAGCAGCAGCAGCGTGTTTCGCAGCACTACCCGCAGCCGGGGCACTCCATGTATCCGGGGGCCCCGTCGGCGGCACAGTCTGCGTACGGTGCGTACGGGCCGGCGGCGGCCGCCATGCAGCAGCATGCGGCCCGGTCGGCCCAGCACGTGTACAACCAGCACCAGCTGGATCCGAGCGGTGGCTATGGGCAACATCTCGTCGGTAGCGGTCAGGTTCCCACAAGCCTGCACCAGCTCGGCGCACCCCAGCAGCAACCGCCCGGCGGTGGGGGTGGGGTGGTACCGGGAGGTCTAGCTCCGACGCATCCGTCGCAGCAGCCCTCCCATCTGCCCCCGCAGTCCCAGCAGCAACAACAGCAACAGCAGCAGCAGCAGCAACAGTTGCACCAGACTCACAGTGGTGGAGGCCAACCGCAGCAGCATCCACATCCCGTGCTGGGTGGAATGGGCGGGCCGCAGTCAGCGCAGCAGCAGGGAGGACATCCGGGAATGTCGCATCACCCGGGTCCGCAGCAACCTAACCCGGCCACGGCGGGTCTACATGGGCTCGGCGGACCGCTCGGCGGTGGCCAGCAGCATCCGATGACGCACGGCTCGGCAATGCCGGGCGTTCCCGGTGGAGGAGGTGGTGGTGGTTCAGCTGGAGGGGGAGGTGGTGGCGGTGGGTACGGTACCGGTGCGCCACAGCAACAGTCGTACCTGCCGAACGCCACGACCAAGCAGCAACCGACGCAGCATGGTGGCAGCCCGCAGTACCGGGCGCCCTTCCCTCAGCTGTCCCCCCAGATGTCACCCAGGCCGCCGCAGATGTCACCCCACACGCAGATGTCTCCCCGTCCGGTGATGTCACCTGCGAAGCCGCCCGGTCCGCCGGTGGTCACTTCGCAGTCCCCGCAAGCGCCGATCACGTCGACTCACTCGCCCCATCCGGTGCACCTTGGAGGGGCGGGATCGGGTGTGGCCGGAGGCATGCAAAGTCCCCGACCGCAGGCGGGCACGAAGCTAACGGCTTCAAGTGCGGGCGGTAGCGTCGTCAGTGGTCCCGGTGGTGGTGTCAATACGACACTGCAAGCGCTGGAGCAGATGGTGATGCCACCCGGTGCCGGCGTCGGTTCGGGAATGGAGTATGCTCAGGCGGCGGCGGCGGCAGCAGCGGCGGCAGCAGCAGCCGCGTCCTACCGGGGCGGCCCCCCTGGTCACCAGCAGCAGATGGGCAACAATCCACTGTCTCCGCTCGGTCCCCGCCTACCGATGTCGCCTCAGCACCAGCAACATCCGCACCAGCAGCAACAGCAGCAGTGGCCACCGATGTCGGCCGTCCAGCAGCAGCAGCGACCGGGCAGTGGCGGCATCAATGGTAGCGCCCATCACGGTATGGGTGCCGTCCCGCCGCCCGTCGGTCACATGCCACCGATGCATGCGGCACACGCGTCCCATCTGCACCCGGGGGCTCACGGGCCGCCACCGGGTGGTCCCCACGGGCAACAGCAGCAGCAGATAAGCCAGCTGAACGACATTTCCAGCCTGATTCCTCCCGTGTCGCAACCCACCATGCCTGTGATACCGCCCTCGTCGGCAACGGGACCACCCGGGCCTCCGCAGCCATATGGCAGCATGGATGACAAGACGGGTGCCGGTAGTGGTGGGGTAGATGTGGCCACTTCGGTCGCACAGCAGCAGCAGCAGCAAAATGTACATAGCCTTCACCAGCCGCATCTTTCGCAGCCATCGGCGGCCTCTCAGCCTTCGTCCCAACCTCCTCCGCAGCAAATGTCGTCCATGCAGCAGCAGCAGCAGCAAATGCAGCAACAGGCCATGCTGACGCAACTGCAACCGGGAGGACATCTACCGCCGCCCACCTCACAACATCACACGCCCGGTCAGCACCAGCAGCCCTCGATGCACCACGCGACCCTCGCATCGATGCAGCCGTCCAGTGGCGGCAGCGGCGGCCTGTCACATTCGATCTCGCAGCAGCTCCACTCGCCGTCATTTAATGACGAGATGCTGATGTCGCCAAGCGGCCCCAATCAGCATCTGCAGAGCGTGAACAACCTTTCGCAGCAGCAATCTCAGCAGCAACAGCAGCAGCAGCAACAATTGCACCAGCCAAAACAAGCCCAACAACAGCAGCAGCAGCAGGGACAGGGTTTGATTCCACCGCCGGGTACGCAGATGAATGATCTTCCCTCGCTGCACGCCGGTAGCGCCGTTGGGCCGTTAGTGGACCATCAGCAGCAACATCCGCACCAACAGCAGCACCAGCAGCAGCAGCAACAGGGCGTCGTGGAACTGCCGCCAATTTCGTCCATTACGGACCAACAACAGCAGCATCATATGCACCACCACATGCATCATCATCATCAGCATCAACAGCAGCAGCAGCAGCAGCAGCAGCAGCAACAACAGCAGCAACAACACCACCATCATCACCATCATCAGCAACAGCAGCAGCATCAACTGCAATCGCCGTCGCAACATCTCCAATCAGCAGGCGGGATGGTGGAACCGGTTTCGGAGCAAGCACAGCACCATCACTCGCAGCATCAGCAGATGCAACATCATCAGCAGCAGCACCATCAACAGCAACAACAGCAACACCATCAACAGCAGCAGTTGCAGCAACAGAAGCAACAGCACCATCAACAACAACATCGGAATCAGCAGCAACAGCAACAGCAGCAACAGCAACAACAGCAACAGCAGCAAGTTCCAGTGCCACCGACTTCCGATTTCAGTCTGATCGATAGTTTGGCTTCGAGCAATGCGAATGAGGCTCCGTCTAGCATGGGACCGACGATGGTACCAAACGCAGGTCCGGTGTATGGTCATGATTCGCTGACCCCGTTGTCCGCGACTGGCGTCGACGTTGGCAGCGACCAACGTCAGCAGCAGCAGCAGCAACACCAGCAACAGCAACAACAACAGCAACAACAACAGCAGCAGCAACAGCAGCAGCAGCAGCATGTCCTTTCTGCTGAGCAGACGACGACTGGAAGTAGCAGCAGTAACGAGGAATCTCGTGACAGTATTGTGCCCGCACCGGCCGAATCGAACACGGACGAGTCGAAATCGTCCAACTCCAACTCGCTCATGTCGGGCACTGACTTCGAGGCACTCCACCACCAACATCAGCAGCAGCAGCAGCAGCAACAGCAACACCATCAGCACTCGACTGGCACAGGAATGCTGCAGCTCGGCCAGGATAATCTCGTCGACGAAGCGATGAAGGATGCCAGCTCGGTGAGTCTTGGCGATCAGTCACTGCTGGATGCGAAGCAGGCGGGCGAGGATACGCTCGGAGGTTATCACTCAGACGGAAGTGGTCTTATGCAGACTGCAAACAGTTTATCCGGACCAGCAGCTGCTACCGCTGTCGAATCGTCCACACTGGAGCAGCAGCAGCAGTCACAGATGCAGCTGGATTCGATGGCGACGGAGCTGACGGACCTGCAGGCGCCGGAAGTGACGACCGCGACGAAGAGTCCCGATCAAACGCTGGTGCCAACGTCGACGACATCGGCGGTCAACGACAGCAGTACGATATCGCCCGGTGGAGAACCAATTATTTCCACCAGCGCTGTCGCGGGCCAGCCGGGTCATCCACATGCGGCCACCTATGCCCAGGCGTTGAGTGGACAAATGCCACAAACGATCGGTGCTACGACCGGTCCGACGGGGCCGGCGGGTCTTTACGGACCGGTGATGAGCCAGCAGCAGCAGCAGCAGCAACAGCAGGGTGGAATTGTACCACCACCAACCGGAGGACAAACGGCGATGGGTGGAGGAGGAGCGGGTGACATGATGGTACCTCCTCCGCCACCACCGTATCAGGCGATGTCGCACGCCCAGGAGCGAACGGCACTGCAGCAGCAAATGCAGGAAATGTACAAGCTACCGATGGCCGACAATCAGGAGAAGATAATGCGCCTCCAGGAGCGGATCGCGATACTGCAGCAGCACGAAACCACCGACGGCTGTCAGGGGCTCGGACCACAGCCATGCCTATTGCTACAATCGTCGATGCCACCCATGTACGGTACGCCAACGTCGGCGGCAGCTGCAGCAGCGGCGGCCGCAGCGGCAGCCATGATCGATAGCCCGCAAGTGACCAGCACGACGGGCCGCGGTCGTGGTCGGGCGCAGTCCGCCAAACCACGCAAACCGCGTGCGAAGAAGTCGGAAAAGCTGGCCCAACAGGAGGCGGCCGCAGCGGCGACTATCGTTCCAGGCCAGACGGCATCGCCAATGGCTGGTGGAGGAGGAGGCGGAATGATTGGTGGTCCGATGAGTGGTGGTGGACTCATTACGTCCGGCGATGAAGCATCGATGCCGAATGTTGTTGCTCCCGCACTTGGCGGGGTGACGACGGGTGCTTCGATGACGACGTTGTTACCCGTTTCGGAGGACTCAGTGACGGCCGGAACCGGTTTGCCGGAGGTCAGCTCGGACGGTGGTTTCCACGATCTGATGACGCTGGAAGGAAGCGGCATGGCGGGTGGTGATTTATCGCAAGACAATCTGTCCTGCAGTGGCGGCGACCTGGACACCTCGACCGACGCTAGCGGAAAGAAGATAAAGAAACCACGTAAGCCACGCGAGCCGAAGAAACCATCCACCAAGGGTGGGGCGGTGGGCGCCGATGGTAAAGAATCGACGACGACGCCGTCGAAGAAGGAGAGCAAAAAGAAGGAGTCGAAAGATAAGAAGAAAAAGAACCGCAAGAGTGTCAACTCGAGCGACGGTGACAATTCGCTGTCGATGGAGGACGATCCGGCGGACGTTGGCGATCAGGAGCTCTCGAAGGCGGGTACGACGATGAGCGAAAACGAGGAAAATCAATCGTTGGCCTCATTGATGAACGCGCAGAACTCGAACGATGCCAACCCGGCACCGAGTAGTGGTGGTGGTGTTGGCGAAGAAATCGCGGAAGAGAAAGAGGCCACGAGCGGAACACAGTCGTCGACGGCAGCGGACGGTGGCGATGCGCCGGAAACTGCAACAACATCGTCGTCCGCCATCGGCGAGGAGGAAGAAGGTGGCGCCTCGGATGGTACGACGAGTGCCACGGTGGCGACGAGTGAGAACACGACGCCGGCTAGCGGGGGTGACACGAAGGACGGAATCGAGGGAGTCGCTGAGGGCGAGGAACAATCAAAGGACACCATTACTACCACCACGGCGACTACCGGCGGCGAAGGAGGCGAGGTCAAGCCGGAAGCCGATGGTTCCACTCCGATGGACGAAGTGACCGACTTTGATGACATTCCGGTGTCGAAGATTAACAAGAGCGACTTGGCTGATCCGGATGGTAAACCCTCGGAACAGGTGGAAGGAGGTGCTGCCGCAGGCGAGACGGAAACGCCCACCAAGAGCAAGAGCAAGAAGAGTAGCAAGAAAAGCAAGGAAGGTGGTGGCGAAGGAGGTGGCAGCAGCAGCAGTAGCCGGAACCGCAGTCGACCCAGCGGCGGAGGTTCATCTTCACGGCGCAGCGGCGGAGGCAGCAAATCGAGTAGCGGTGGATCGAAAAGTCGATCCCGTCGGAACCGCATGATCTTGGAGGAGTCGGATGGCGAGGGAGATGATCTACTGAGCACACCGCCACCCTCACCCCCGCCAGACATGGAAGCGGATAGTTCGAAGCGTCGCTCGGCAAGAAACACACAGCGCAAGAAGTACGTGGATGACGTGATGCTTCGCTTCTCCGATGACGAGTCCGGCCTTATCTCGCCATCGTCGAGCTCCGGCAGGAAGGACCGGCGATCGGATGGAGCGGCGGCGGCGGCGGCGGCGGCCGCGGAACGAAAGGATGCTTCCGAGGGTGCAATCGTGGGTGCGTCCGGTGAAGTTGCAGATGGAGGCGTTGGTGAACCCGGCACTGTTGCCCCGGATGGTTCCGTAATCCCTGGTGGTGCTGGAGTTGATGCCGCTGGTGTGCCGCTCGGTGCGCCAGGTGAAGGAGAAGAAAGCAAAGTGACCACCACCGAGGCTGTGAAGGGTGCAGCAGCAGGTGAACTGGGTGCAGATGGAAATCCGCTAGACAACGCGAACAAGCCGAATGCAAACTACGTTTACGTAAACACGGCGGAGGAAGATTCTATGGTGAGTATATAGTGGGCCAGATTTATTAATTAATTTTGACAGTTAGTTTATTAGTTGGAATTTTGAGAGGACAATTTGCTTAGGTTTGCGTTCCATGGGAGGAATTTTATTCTATATGAACGAGTTTTTAAAACGTTCCGTACCAAGCGCATATCTATTTTGTTTCCTGCGGGCCCATATATCGCAAAGCGGGTAAGCTTATTTAAAAAATGAAACTGCACGTAACGTGACAGAAAAGTCGGAGAGGCTTTGGTTCAACTCGATAGAATGTTGCCTCCGTTGTCGAGAATCATTAGAGAATCATTAGAAAATAACATATAAGAATCATTAGAGAAATGATCTCGAAAGATTGGTATGGACCCCTGGAAACACATCGTGATAGCCACATTTCGGTGACGCGAAGAACCATGAAATTCATTCAGTTTGAAATTAAATGTTCACATTTGTCCAGTGAGTTCGAGAACTTGTTTCACTTCATGAATTTGTGAAACCAACTACCGATAATAACACAATTTTTCTCATTTTTTCATCTGTAGGTTGTGCAATTTGTGCTCGCTGTGCGCAGGGGCAGACGGGAGCTCAAACCAGATCCACCACCACCTCCTCCGAAGGAGAAAACTCCAGAGCCTACAGAAGCTACGGGTGAGGTGAAAACTGAACCCAAAGAGGGCGATGAAACTACATCCGCTGCCGCCGATACGACTGAAGAGGGCGCTGTAAAAGCTGAACCTGAAGAGAAGCCGGTCGTTGACGGTGCAGCAGAAGATAAGAAGAGCGAAGACGACAAGACTTCCGACGATCAGGTGGTAAAGACGGATGAAACTGAGGCGGCGAAAGCTGGTGAGGAAAATAGCGGCGAGAAGAAGTCTTCGGACGAGGTAAAGGAACCGTCCGTTGAAACCGCTGCCGAGAAGGATGCAAGTTCCGAGGAAAAAATGGAAACGGACGAGAAGGCCGACTTGCCGTCGAAGGAAGGTGGTGATGCGGAAAAGCCGGAGGTGGCAGTAACAAAGAAAGTCGTTGATGCTGCCGAGGGCTCAACCGAACCGCCCACGGAAAAGATGGAAACTGATGAGGAAATGGCTTCGTCAGCTACTGCTGAAAAGACCGATGGCCAATCGAGTGGTGAAGAACCATCGAAAGAACCTAAGCAGACCACCGATGTTGATGACAGCAAGAAGAAGGAAGACGAAGAGGACGTTGGCAAGGAAAAAGAGTCCGAAACCGCAGCCGAAAAGATGGAGGTCGATGAAGCGGCGGAAGATTCTAAGGCGAAAGACACCCAAAAGCAGCCCGATGACGAAACGGCTGTGAAGAGTGAAGTCGCTTGCACCGAGGATAGTGGTGACAAGAAGGTGTGTGGTGATGAAGAAGCAGCTGCCGAAGGAAGCAAGGAGGTGGTCAAGAAGGAAGAGCCGGAGGCGGTTGAAGAAGAAAACAAACCGGAACCGGTGTACATCGAAGTGGAAGAGTACTTCGTAAAGTATCGCAACTTCTCGTACCTACACTGCGATTGGCGCACGGAGGACGAGCTGCTGAAGGGCGACAAGCGGGTCGGCAACAAGATCAAGCGGTTCCTCATGAAGCAACAGCAACAGCTGAACATCTTCGAGAGCCTCGACGAGGAGCCATTCAATCCCGATTTCGTCGAAGTCGACCGGGTGCTGGACGTGTCGGAGCTCGTCGACGATGAGGGCAAGACGGTAAAGCACTATCTCGTGAAGTGGAAGAGCTTGCCGTACGAGGACAGTACCTGGGAGCTGGAGGATGACGTGGACCAGCCGAAGATCGAGCAGTACTATCGATTCAACAAGATACCGCCGAAGAGCGAGTGGAAGACGAAGAAACGGCCACATCCGGACCAATGGAAAGCGCTTACCGAGTCACCCGTGTTCAAGGGCGGTAATAAGCTGCGTCCGTACCAGCTGGAAGGTTTGAACTGGTTGCGGTACTCCTGGTACAAGGGAAACAACTGCATCCTAGCGGACGAGATGGGTCTGGGAAAGACGATCCAGTCGCTCACGTTCGTGAACTCGGTGTACGAGTATGGCATCCGGGGCCCGTTCCTGGTGATTGCGCCGCTCTCGACCATTCCCAATTGGCAGCGTGAGTTCGAGGGCTGGACCGAGATGAACGTGATCGTTTACCACGGTTCGGCCAACAGTCGCCAGATGATTCAGGACTACGAGGTACACTACCGAACCGAGACGGGCAAGCTGATCCGGGACATCACCAAGTTCAACGTGCTGATTACGACGTTCGAGATGATCGTCACCGACTACCAGGATCTGAAGAGTTTTAACTGGCGAGCGTGCGTCATCGATGAGGCACATCGACTGAAGAACCGCAACTGCAAGCTGCTCGAGGGTCTGCGGCAGCTGAACCTCGAACATCGGGTGCTCCTTTCCGGTACGCCGCTGCAGAACAATGTGAACGAGCTGTTCTCGTTGCTGAACTTCCTCGAGCCGAGTCAGTTTGCGTGCAGCGAGGATTTCTTGCGCGAGTTCGGTAGTCTGAAGACGGAAAGCGAAGTGCTAAAACTGCAAGCGCTGCTGAAACCGATGATGTTGCGCCGGTTGAAGGATGACGTGGAGAAATCGCTCGCCCCGAAGGAGGAAACTATCGTCGAGGTGGAGCTGACCAACATCCAGAAGAAGTACTACCGTGGTATCCTGGAGCAGAACTTCTCCTTCCTCATGAAGGGCACCACGTCGGCGAACATTCCGAACCTGATGAACACGATGATGGAGCTGCGCAAGTGCTGCATCCATCCGTTCCTGCTGAACGGGGCGGAGGAGCAGATTCAGTACGACTACCGGCAGCAGCACGGCGAGGATGCGGAATCGTACTACAAGAATCTGATCGTTTCGTCCGGCAAGATGGTGCTGATCGACAAGCTGCTGCCGAAGCTGCGCGCCAACGGGCACCGGGTGCTGATTTTCAGTCAGATGGTGCGCTGCCTGGACATCCTGGAGGACTACCTGATGTACAAGAAGTACCCGTTCGAGCGAATCGATGGGCGCATTCGGGGTAACCTGCGCCAGGCGGCGATCGATCGCTACTCGAAGCCCGACTCCGATCGGTTCGTGTTTCTGCTGTGCACCAAGGCGGGCGGTCTGGGCATCAACTTGACGGCGGCCGACACGGTCATCATCTACGACAGCGACTGGAACCCGCAGAACGATCTGCAGGCGCAGGCCCGCTGCCACCGTATCGGGCAGCAGAAGATGGTCAAAATCTACCGGCTGCTGTGCCGCAACACGTACGAGCGCGAAATGTTCGACAAGGCGTCGCTCAAGCTCGGCCTCGACAAGGCGGTGTTGCAGAGCATGAACACGGGCCAGAACAAGGACGGCACCCAGCGGCAGCTGTCGAAGAAGGAGATCGAGGACCTGCTGAAGAAGGGCGCGTACGGTGCGGTGATGGACGACGACGCGGGCGACAAGTTCTGCGAGGAGGACATCGACTCGATCCTGCTGCGCCGCACGCAGATCATCACGATGGAGAGCGAGAAGGGGTCGACCTTCTCGAAGGCGTCGTTCGCGGCGTCGGCCAACCGGAGCGACATCAACATCGACGATCCGGACTTCTGGAACAAGTGGGCCAAGAAGGCGGAGATCGATCCGACCGCGTGCGAAAAGGACGAAACGGAGGACCTGGTGATTGCGGAACCGCGCCGCCGGACGCAGATCAAACGCTACGGGCACGACGACGGTGTGATGGACATTTCGGACGAGTCGTCCGGTGAGCAGGGTAGCGATGGCGAGGAGGGCGGCGGCGGGTTGAAGACGCGCAGTAAGCGAACTCGGGGCGCAAAAGAGCGCAAGAAACTTCAGCAACAAATGCAGCACGATGACTACGTGCCTCGGGATCGCGAGACACTGGCGGTGCTCGGTGCGGACGAGGTCTCGTACGGCAACTGGGCGCGGTCGGAGTGTTTCAAAGTGGAGAAAGGTCTTCTTTCGCACGGGTATGTACCGAGGAAAACACAATACGATGAGAATTCTTTTAACTAATTTCATTGCTTTTATTGTCTCCCTTTTTAGTTGGGCTCGTTGGACAGAAATACTTGAACAGGGACAGTTCAAACGTGGCTGGCGTGAACAGGACGTCGAGGATTGTGCTCGTGTGATTGTAAGTATCCCAGCATCCACCCATTGTGTCCGCACTTTGTCCCTTACTTCTTCATTATGATGATTTCTATGCTAATATTGAGAAAACTTTAGGTTTTCGCTGAGTAAAACACATAATACTTCTCACTATTCACGTACTGAATGAATACCAGCATTTGCTTCGATGATCTGTGTTTATATATATATATATTACCCACTTGTTAATACATTTTCTTCTTCACAGTTGCTCTACTGTCTGGAGCGGTATCAGGGTGACGAGAAGATCAAAAACTTCATCTGGGATCTGATAACGCCGAACGAAGGCGGTGAGCAGCGGGAAATCGCCCGCAATCACAGTGGCTTGCACAATTTGGTACCGAGGGGCCGTAACGCTAAAGGTAAATATAAACCCCTTCGGAAGAGATGCTTGTGATGGAGAAACAATTAACCACCTTTATTGTTTTCCTTTCCTTAAAGGACGTAAATCAACCTCCGGATCAACGTCTGCCTGTAACACACCTAAGCGGGAATCGGGAGGTAACGGTGGTGGTGGTGGTCCAGTTACCCCAGGAGGGTCTCTCGCGATCACTCAGTCACCTTCCTCCAGCGCCGCGGCGGCGTCGACGGCAACCAGCAGTAGCTTCGGCGGTGCTTCGGCAAGCAGTGGAAGTGGTGGTGCTGTGGCGTGTGACGCCAACGAGGATGCGTCCTCGAACTCGTCCGGTCCGAAGGCGGAAAAGTCGGCCAAATCTGGGTCCGATACGGGTGGCACCACTACCCCGGTGTCCGATCCACACCACTGGAGCAAAGACGACAAATACGATGCGGACAATCTGCTCGACATCAACTACAAAAAGCACCTGACCAGACACGCAAACAAGTGAGCACGATCAAATGTTGGCTTTCGCGATGATTCCCCTCATGCATTCCGTCCACATCGATGTGTTTATCCACCGCTCCGCTTTTGCGCAAACAATTGGCAATGAGCATGATTTTAATGGAAACACCAAAGCGGAGAAGAGGATTGGAAGATTAATTTCACACTCACATACACCTCAACGAACCCCACTTGCTTACATTCATTTATTCATTCTTTTCTTCTGTAGGGTGCTGCTGCGCGTTCGTATGTTGTACTACATCAAGCACGAGGTGCTCGGAGATTTGGTAAATCAAATCAACGAAGGTGCCAATGCCAGGTATACAAATCTCACCACCATCACCACCTTTGTCTGTTGCTTACATTGTTTTCGATGGGCGATAGATATCACTCTCAGTTTCCCGTCCCTCAAATAACTTTCATCCAACTACACTCGTCATATCTCGTCTAAGGACATCACCTACCTTCCCTATGTAAGGTTGCGTTTCTGCCACATTGACCTGATGCTCTTGGAGTTTCCTAATTTCCATTTTTGATTTACCATGACATCGATGGTCCATTTGGGATGATTTATTAGGCCACATGAACAATGCACAAATAACAAGATTAATTAACATCGCTTCATGCCTCATCATATACTACTTTTTTAACATTCAGTCCAGTTCTAGTAATATCTCTTCGCACAATTTAACAGTTCATTTTTGCTAAAAACTGGCCATGGGAAACTATTCGCTCGTGCGTGAAGTCTATTGTTTGTTTTATTTTTTGCAACATTTTGAATTAATTGTCATTCGATGTCATGCATTGTTTGATTACATATGTACATGAAACAATTGTTTGAAGGACAAGTTAATATATATTTGCTATTGATAAATCACTTTCGTGAGGCAGAAAAATTGTTTTGAATGGTTTTAATTTGTTTTCTCGTTTAAATGTATCTTAAACCCCCTTTTGATCCATCGTTAATATTTATATATCCATATTAAGAGACGATGTTATCCATTCCACTGGATTCCTTTATTTACTTAAGATTGTTATGTTCAACAGATTTAATTTAAGTATTTTTTGGTAACCTGTACGGAATTATGATAGTATATCTTTCCAATTTTTTTGTTTTAACTCTACATTGCTATGCGTGTATTCTGTTTCTGATGTTTCCCCCTTTTATTCAATACGATATATCTCCACGATATTACTCTTCTATGTACCTTTTCACACGGTTTTCTTATAGTTATTCTTCTTCATCTCTTTCTAATAACATTTAGTTAAACATGTCCTCCTCTCACATGTGATTGCCTTTCTATTCAAGCAAAACTATTGATATCTTTTTCCAATTGTTAAGCAATTAGTTTTTGATCGATTTGTGGTTTCGTTGTTGAAAAGTGGTCCGTTTATCTGAATCTCGGTGTTTTTATCTTCTTACTTGCTGTTATTTACCCTTTTTTAAACATCTGTAAAATCGTTTGGATGGTTACATTTTTCCAACCATTGAAAAATGGGCTTCCCTCGGTTTTTTGGCGGGTGGGTAATTCATGTTTGTCCAACACCGAATGAATGTTGGGCATTTTTTTTTCTTTCTATATATCTCACTTCTCTGTGTATGTGTGTATGTGTGCTAAGTATTTTTGTGTTTAAAAAATCATCAAACATTGCAATTCACAAAAGTAAAAAAAACTAACACGCGAAATTCAAATCGAAACTGAAAACCACTACTGAGCAAACGCAGATGGCAAACCGTGGCGTTAAAATTTTGAGGCTCCCAAAAATTAATAGGGAAATCTTTGCTACGAGAATTAAAATACTCTAAAGATCGGTTAAGCTCTCTATCCCATTACTTTAATTGCTTTTCGAAAGATTTTACCTTTTTTTTGCGAATGTTAATGAATCTTTCGACGAAGGAACAACACGTTGATCCCCGGATGGCAACGCTAGGATGAATCCTAGATCGGGTTTTGAATGAATCGTATTACTTTTTTGTTGAGAAACCCAAACTTTCAACCTTCCGTATACATCCAGTGACGATTTTCTGCCGCCTTACGAAATCTCCTCCCGTCCTTCTTTTTACCTCCCCAATACGTTTATGAGAAAATTATTTACGTTTCTTCTTTTTTGTTACCACACTATACGCTGCCCGCCCTTCTCCACGTGCGTGTGTGTGTTTGTGTGCGTGTGGATGTGTACGTGGCGCGCGTTGCTCCGTTTCCGTATACACTTGTAGCGATCTCCCAATTCGGCCACCGCCTACGCCCGATCAGCTGCCGTGCTCATGGTGGAATCCAAATTGTTGCGATCGAAGTTTGTTGGTGGGCACGTACAAACTGGGCTGCGAAAACTACCGTGCGATGCGGGCGGATCCGATGCTCTGCTTCCAGAGCCACTGCGGTCCAGGCGACGGCACCGTCGAAGAGACAGCGATTGTCAAAGAGTAAGTTTCTCGTTTGCTTTATTTTATGCTCCGTCTTTTCTCTCTCTTCTCTGTGCTGTATTGTGTTTTCTTGTTTGTTTCTGTTTATCTTATCTTATCTTCTCCTAAACACATCTCGATATGCTAGACACAAATGTTTGTGTTACTTTTTGAAATGTTGAATGAAGTGCAATAAAATAAATGTTTGTCCTTTTTAATAACCGCAATACTTAAACAATAACGATTTCAACCGCAATGCGAATTCACATGTTTTTGTTTTTATTTTTGTCCAATGCTCAAATCAATTTCAATTACATCAATAAAAATAAGTCCACATTTACCTCTAATTGATTATCGCATTTCCATTCGGCTTGCGAATGCTTTCCTTGACATTTTTCCGTGTGATCGTTTGTACAATTTTGTGTGTGTATCTGTGTTTTATCTTTAAATTTTTCAAACGATTCAAGGATGCGTTTTGCAGTAAGGAAAGATTCCTTATATTTGATTGGCGTTGGACTGGTTCTTAAGAAAGGCTGACAGCCTGATATAGACAACGGTGTTTATCCTTGACTTTGCGGGCGGAAACTCGATCGATTCGATTTATTCGTTTGCAAATAAAGAAATCCCCACGAATCATTGTACCTCCAATGTCTTTCACTGTACCTCATGCTTATTTCTGTAAACGTTCATTTCGCGAATGGTTAAAAAATTAACCAGCTATAACTTCCATTTATATCATTAAACACTCACACACTTTTTTTGTGAAATAACCCTCTTTCCTTGTTAATTAATATCAATTCATTGTGGTTTTAGATCCCTGAGCAAAGCATTAATCTCGAGCATTGTTTCCTCACTTCGAAACAAGTATCATCTCAACCGCAAGAAAAACCAGGGTCAAGTGGAAGGCATAAACATACTTGCACAAATTTAAAGTTTTGTGTTCATTTGCATACATTTTGCAGCAATAGTTTCGAGTAATTCGCAATTTGTTTCAGTAGCATTTTGGTACACAATTTAAAAATTTTTCGGTTTCTTTTCTTCTGTACAATAGGAACGATGATGACGCTAACTCCAAGCAAGGAGACAACGAAGAAGATCAGGAAGACGGTGGCCCCTCGGAAACGATCCGGGCGGGTTCCGTCGGCATCGAGTTGAAGGATGGTGAGTTGGATCTTCACGATCACACGGATTCATTCATGCATTCATTTCATCCCATTCCCATATCATTTACCCTATCGTCGTGTGTGTCCTTTCCTATCAGACAAGTTAATTTTTGAAACACACATAGTAAACCCAATCGATATGAATAGGAACCATTACATTGAACTAGAAGCATTCTAAGCTTCTTTTTGTCCATAATCGGTTGGGTTTAGTAGATTCCTTTGTACAAGTAGTATTTTTGTTTGTAAAAATATCCTTGTGTTACCTATTGGTGTGTGCACTGTCCTTATTAATAATTTTTTTGTGAAATATCTTGCTGCACAATTTTCCCAAGTGTTGACCCGCGGAACGCACAAATATTATATACCACAATTCGCACCTCCTCCAACCTCAACCTCTCAGCACAAAGACACCCACACCTACCCTTTCATCATCATCATCACCATCACCATCACCATGTAGATAGAGCAGAGTTTTAGATGGTAGATTTGGTTTTATCCTAACAATGGCCCCCTTTTGTTGTAATAAATACTAATCTAGATGATGAAGAATCCACAGCTGGTACAACTAGCGCAGCGCCTACGCCGGCCCCTTCGGACCTGCTCAATCCGGATCTGGTGTGGCCGACGATGCAGGATCTAAACACGCGTTTACGGCGCGTCATCACTTCCTACCAGCGCAACTATAAGAAGGAGGAACTGAAGCAGCAACAGAAGGCCAAGGTACGTCGAACCGATATTCGTAGAGTGGCAGCTTTTTCTTCAGTTGTTGCTGCCCTCCTATTGATCTATCATCACGTTCTGTTTTGCATGCTTCTTCTATCTGTACTATCGGTATTCATGTCCGATCATATATATGTTGCCTATTATTATGTTTTATTTGTTTTGTCAAGTTAATGCATGACCAGATTATTAAAGAAAACCAATGACTCAGACGAGAGCACACGTAGTTTGGTACTGTTCGAGATTAGTTTTTAGCTTTTGGCATTACTCTCCCATAGACACAACAGAATCCATATCATATGCTCCATTTATTGTACTGGTATGCACTGCAGTTAGCTAAAGGATTTGTTCGTTACTGTAATTTGGGTAATTAACTCATCAATATATCAATTCACCTCAGTCGATTTTAATGTCTTTTACGTTATTGTGTATGTACTGCAATTCATTAGTACCAACAAATTCAGTGTTCTCGAAGGATTCGTTAAAATTCCCAAAGGCATTATAAAATAAATCCGCATTTTCTTCTGTGCCCTTTTTTGTTCCACATCAAATGATATTTATGATGATTTTCTTTCGCAATAATTCTTTATGCATCAATTTTCGTCAGCTCGCCATTTTTTTTTTTGTTTGTTTTGCATTTACTCATAACTTATCCATTGTTTAACTTTCACGCTCTTTTCAATTTATTTTAACATCTTTTAATAACGATCACTCTTTTAATAACGATCATGCCGAAAACATGTATTATCAAATTTTGTTAATGAAACGATTCTATTCCTCCGATTGTTCCTTTTTCTCCTTCGAATACCGAAATTTGCCAACAACATCGGAATTCCTACCGTGCAATTCTACTGATTACCCTTCGATCGTCATCCGTTGGATTTGTTTGTTACTGTGTATGTGTGCGTGTGTATGGTTCAACAACGATTATGTGTAGCTACAGACGATTATCCCACCGGCTGGCACTCCGACCCTATCCGGTCAATCATCGTCGTCACCTTCAACTCCATCGACAACTCCCGGCCCAATGATTGCCACTCCACCTCAGCAGCAGCAGCAGCAACAGCAGCAGCAACAGCAGCAGCAGCAGCAGGGATCAGCACAGATGGTCGGTCCTGGAGGCTCGCAAATGGTGGTTGGCATGAACCATCCCTCTGTCGGAGGGGTTGGTGCAGTCGGAAGTGGTGGCACGAGTGGTGCGTACGGCGCAAGCGGTGGTGTCGTTGGTCCACAAGGTAAGGGTGTCGGATCGCAGCAGCAACCGCAACCATCAACCAGCGGTACGGGAGCTGGAAGCGGAGGGTTACAGGCACCGACAACCGGCATGCCAACGGCGGCAGACTTCAGCCTGATGCTCAGCCTGGGCCTAGGTCTGAACCCGGCCGATCCGAATCAACTGGCAAACATAGATCTACAGAAGCTAGCAATGTATTTGGTTAGTATTATGTGCATTTCTGATCCCGAATATAATTTCTGCTCAGCTCTTTCCGCTATTTATCTTCTTTCCGGAGCATTTTAATTTAAACTCGTTCTCAACTGGATGGTTTTTCGGTTCACGAAAAAGGAATCAAGGATAAACAAATAGGAAATAGTTCCCGTGGATCATAATTTCAGGGCTTTAAAAGAAAAGCGAATATTTCTTTATCATGGTTCAATTAATATTTTTTCAATGAGAGACATTATAATTTGTTTTTGTTAGTATGTGATCGGTTGTGGGAAGTATTATTGTTTGTAAAAAAAATTGTTTTAGTCAGTATATTTTGTGTAGGATTTCGATCCGTCGATTTGTTGCATAGGTAGTTATTTAAGAATTTTTTGTGTTATATTCCATTTCTCTTGTGTAATTTGTCGACTATTTTTTTGAGGAGTTTATGCGTTAGATTAGTACTTTTGTTTTACGGAGCACTAGAAACATTAATTCGTCAAAAGCGAGCGAGTCTGATCCGATGAACGTGAAATTTATCGTATTTTTCCTTCGTATCTGTAGAAAATGGAGCGGCGCGAAAAGAACGAACAAGTCATGCGCGAACGCGAGCGGGTCCGCTTGGAACAGATTCCGAAGAAGTGGACGCGACGTGAGGAGAACGAGTTCATACGCGTCCTCACGGGATATGGCATCGATTTGCAGCCCAATACCACTGTTCCTACACCTGATTGGAGTCGGTAAGTGAAGCAATGGATATGATTTCTTGGATGACGTGTGTTTGTCAATGGAAAATTATATTTAAATTTCTCTTCCCTCAGTTTCAAAGTGTTCGCCAAGTTGGACAAGAAGACGGATGAAAATCTGAGCGATTTCTACAAAGTGTTCATCGCGATGTGCAAACGGCAGGCCGGCGTCAAACTGACCGAGGAGGAGAAGGGGCTCGATGGTCTGGTAGATGACGTGACCGAGGATCACGCTAAGCTCATCCTCGACCGGCTGGAGCTGCTATCGAAGGCGCGCCAGATCGTAAAGCATCCGAAGCTGGAAGAAAACATTCGGCTGTGCGAGAACAATCTCGATACGCCCGACTGGTGGATTCCGGGTCGGCACGATCGGGAGCTGCTGAGGGCGGTGCTTAAGTACGGTATCTACCGCTCGGAGCAGCTAATTCTAGCCGATCCGGAGTTTCCGTTCTTCGAGTCCGCCAAGAAGTATCTGCAGCAGCTCGAGATGCAGATTCAGCTGCAAAATCAGCAGCTGCTGAAAATGCAGGCGGAAGCGGCGGCCAAAGCGGAAGCGGCAGCTGCCTCGAACTCGAAGAAGCCTTCTTCGTCGCCAGAGAAGACCACCACCGGTTCGGATTTAGGTGTGAAGAAGGAAAAGGAATCGGCGACGGGTGTGGTTGAAATGGCAGTTGACGGCTCGACGGAAAAGGAAGCTCCTGAAGCGATGACGAAGGTTGAAGTAACTGCTCCTGCATCACCGGTGAAACAAGAGGTCACTGAAAACGTCTCCGACGCAGCGATGGGCGCCCCGGAGGGCGAGAAGGTAGCCACTTCAAGTCCCGAAAAGAAGGACGCCCCAGAGAGCGGCCCCGAAAGTCCCAAGAAATCTGTTTCTGAAGACGGTGGTGTTGCTGAAACTTCTGTGCCAGTTGAGGAGGTCGGTGCCAAGTTGCCAGTTGACAAGGAGTCCGAGCCCGAAAAGGCGGAGACCGTTGAAAAAGAATCGTCTGAAAATGTTTCGGACGAGAAAACAGCCTCCGAGAAATTGTCCACCGAAGAGCCGTCTTCGATGGTGGTCGAGCAAACGAAAGAGTCTACGATTGCTTCACCGGACAATGCCGTCGAGGAATCCAAGGCCGAAGAAAAAATGGCAGTCGATAAGAAAGAGGAGGACCATCCAGTTGAACCGGAGAAGGCCGTCGATGAACTATCCGCTGAGAAGCAGGTTACCGTTGAGAACACAATAGTGGAATCCAAGGCACCCGAACGGTCAATTTCCCCGGCGGACGCACCAGCCGAGAACGGAAGCGAAAAGCAACCGGAAACTGGTGTAGAGGAAAAAATGAGTGTAGATCCACCAGCGTCTGATGAGGCGAACGACAAATCGGATGCATCAGCAGCGGAACCAGAAGCTAAAACTTCGGAGGTCGTTGTCGAAAAATGTCAGGAGACGGTCGCCGAGAAAGACGGCAAAACTACTCCGGAAGTCGTCGACGACAAGGAGGAGAAGGTCGATGAAAAGATGGACACAACCTCCTCCTCCGATGTGGTCGAGGAGAAAACGACCGAAAGTGTTGCTGATGATGCAGTAGCGGAAAAGAAAGATGCAATGGAAGTCGATGAGTTGCCAGCGGTGGAGAAGGAAGAAGCAAAGACTGAGCAGCAGGAGAAGGAACCTGAAAAGGATGCTGATCAACCAGCGAAGGAAGATGCTCCTGCTGTCGAAACTGCTTCAGTCGACGAAGAACGCAAATCGGAGGATGCGCAGAAGCCCGATGATCTCGTCACTATCGCTCCAGGTTCGCCGAAAAAGAGTACTGACGCTGACGCGGAGGGTAAACAATCGGAGGAAAGTAAGGTCGTTGAAGATAAACCATCCGCTGCCGTACAGGAAGAGAATGACGGCGAGGCGAAATCTTCTACCGTTACCGAAACTGCCGATGATCAGAAGGCAAAGGCTATCGATAAGTCGGAGAAAATGGAAGAAGACGCGCCTCCGAAGGAAGGTGAACCTGTGGCTCCAAAGGCTGCATCGCCGGAACCAGCTCCACCGTCGCCGACGAAGGAACTCTCTGAGTCAACGAAAGAAAAGCAACCATCGGAACCAGAGACGGTGGAAAAGGTCACGGAAGCTGTCGACGCCGCTCCTAGCGTTGCCACCGAAGCTGCTAATGACGTCAAGTCACCAGAAAAAGCGGTTGAGAAGGACACCGAAGAGGCCACAGCCTCAGGCGTTGTACCGGAAACAGCAGCCGCGCCTGTAACTGCAGAAAAAACTAGCGACGAAGTTGTAACGGCTGTGGTGGCAGCTTCGGTGACGCCAGAAAAACCGAAACAACCGGAACGTTCCCCGTCGCCGGATGTGATCATCGTCGAAGAGAAGAAACCGGTCGAGGTGAAACCTCCGACGGTGGCGATTGTAAATCTGACGGAGGAAGAACGTTGCTCGAAGCAGGCCGCTGAACTGAAGGCGCGCTTCCCCGACCTGGAAGTGTTCCAGCCGTTGATGAAGCTAAAGCAGCTAGACAGCAGCAGTTTCACGAAGGAAGATTTGAAGAGTATGTATTTCACCAACTGTTTTTGCGTTGTGATGAAAGTATTAAAATCATTTTATAAATTTATCACTTTCCTCCTTCTACAGATATGAGCAAATTTGCCAGCATGATCGATACGTCGATGATCGTGAAGTGGTTCCGCGATTTTGCGCTCGAGCGACGCGTCGGCCACATCATCTACTGCGTGGAGCAGGGTGAGTGGCCCGTTGGCAAGTCGTACTCCGCGTACACCGGCTGTCTCGGCATCGACCTAGACATCCCACTGTACGAAACGATCAAGCGCATCATTCCGGTGAACGACGATGCGGTGCGTCGATCGACGTCAAGCACGCCGGATGTGATCACGATCACAACCGATCACCAGAACGCGAAACAAATCAGCAGCCAGGCGGCCGCCATCCAGCAGCACCAGCAGCAGCAGCAGCAACAACAGCTGCAGCACCACCAACAACACCAGCAGCATTCCGCTGCGGCGGTGGCGGCGGCTGTGGCAGCGGCCGGTGGAAGCGGTACGGCCGCCGGGAACGTGGTTGCCTCGCTTATGAGCGGTGGAGTCGTTGGCGGCGCTTCGTCGTCCGCGTCTTCGGCGGCGATGAACCACCAGAGTATGACGGTGGCCGCCGCGCATGCAGCTGCGGCTGCGGTGGGTGTAACGATGCCGCCGGCAAGTAAGAAACGCAAGCGTCATATTGCTATCGATGTTGAAACCGAGCGGGCGAAATTGCATGCGCTGCTGAATAATACTCAGAGTCCAGGTAATGATCGATTTTGCTTCGTTTTCTAATATTACAGCTTTTATTCTAACAATCTTCACTTACGCTACCGAACCTCTTTCACACTACTTACGAGCCTGAAACTGCCTTTCGCCTTACATTGTTTTAACTTGCTTATTCGCTGGACACAAATAATAACTAATTCTTAAAATTAGAAAATTTTACTAGTTTCGGAAATGCTAAAACATCATGTTTCATGTGAAAATTCAAGTGTACAAAAACTCGATTCTTTCCTTTACATCGCATCGAAAATCGATTATCCGTTACGGACCGGTTGCCGGTTACTTGGATTCCAAAGATAATTGGACCTACAAATTTGTATTTCCTATCTATAGGTTGCGTGAACATTTTTTGTACTAAATTTAAACTGCAGCGCTGTGCTAGGTAGCAGAAAAAGCAAGGGACTACTAGATGCAGATGGTTTATTCGGTCAGTAAATGTGTCGGAAAGATCAGTTTACATAGGATTTCAACAGATAGAGCTTAAATAAGTAAAGAGTACCCTTAAACTTTGAAAAAGCATTACTAAACCTGATAAAGGCACGGTTAAACCCATCAGGGCATCGGTGCTCAATCAATAAACACCGAAAGGGTAGTTTTGAACTTTATCAGCGAATGATAAGATTGGATTCCGGTCTGTTTTGATTATTATAGATTCAGATTACGTGTAACAAAACTAAAACAGACCGTCGATTCGGTACCGAAGCTTAACGATGATAAAACAACGGTGGTCAAACGAATGCTTTTAGTTCACCATCGTTACGTCTAGCAATTTCAAGTTATTTTGTTCTGATACTTAACATAATAACCATGCCAGTGGTGTTTAATTTTTCTGCATATTGGTACACAAAGTTTAGAAATAGTTTGTTCAAATTTACTGCTAAAATTTGTCACGCACCCTGTAAATACACTTATGATACAAAAGATCGAGATAAGAAATATGTTAATCTATTTGAATGAACTTCCTATTCCTATATTTCTAATCTATCGTCAAATTATCGTCAAACAACGATGTTGGTCAATTTGGCATTTATTTAAATGGTCTAAAAGACTGTCCGATTTAGATTTATAGATAGTTCGTCAGCCGAATAATCAGCGCCCTGCTATAGTTCATGTTTAACAAAACGCTTAGACCAGATTCCACACAAAACGCAAACTCGTCAAAATATGTGAAAACATTGATGCGAACCACTAACAAGAATAATTTGTAATGACTCACTATCCAATTCTACCTTTTCTTTTCTTGCAGTACCTTCAGGCAGTTCCAAATCGCAGCAGGCACACACCTCGACACCGAACAGTGGTGGTGCGGGCGGCAGCCTGCAGTGGAACGATGACGACGTGCAGGAAGTGGTTAGCGGTCGAGGCAACGCTCGCGGTGGTAGTG
>KE524970.1:314345-324345 GCA_000441895.2 Anopheles sinensis
CATCAAGATCATTTAATAGACAAGTCGAATCGTCCCATACAAAGAGCCAAAAACCGTGTGAAAATGTTTGACAGGTGGTGGAATTTTGTTTACTTCTTACGAGCAGCAAGAAAACTGGAGTAAAACTGCAAATTTGGTATGTTTCATCAAATTAGGAAATTGAGGCGTTCGGTAGCTTGATTTCAGCCATATTCAGGCGACCAACAGGATCAAAATTTCATGACTTCGCATCGAAAACCACTTTCCACTACTACTGGGTCACTGCGATCCAAAATTTTCAATTTCATATTTCGTTAAGTAGATTGTAAACACTTTTCAAAAAAAAGGTCACAACAATGGCGGAACAGAAAAAGGTTTTGCACCGACCTGTGTATTGAATGATCTTGGTTTACATAGGATTTCAACAGATAGAGCTTAAATAAGTAAAGAGTACCCTTAAACTTTGAAAAAGCATTACTAAACCTGATAAAGGCACGGTTAAACCCATCAGGGCATCGGTGCCAAATCAATAAACACCGAAAGGGTAGTTTTGAACTTCATCAGCAAATGATAAGATTGGATTCCGGTCTGTTTTGGTTATTATAGATTCAGATTACGTGTAACAAAACTAAAACAGACCGTCGATTCGGTACCGAAACTTAACGATGATAAAACAACGGCGGTGGCCAACCGATTGCTTTCTTAGTTTTCCATTGTTGCGTCTAGCAATTCCAGGTTATTTTGTTCTGATACTTAACATAATAACCATGCCAGTGGTGTTTAATTTTTCTGCATATTGGTACACAAATTTTAGAAATAGTTTGTTCAAATTTACTGCTAAAATTTGCCACGCACCCTGTTAATACACTTATGATACAAAAGATCGAGATAAGAAATATGTTAATCTATTTGAATGAACTTCCTATTCAAATAGATTAACATATTTCTTATCTATCGTCAAATTATCGTCAAACAACGATGTTGGTCAATTTGGCATTTATTTAAATGGTCTAAAAGACTGTCCGATTTAGATTTATAGATAGTTCGTCAGCCGAATAATCAGCGCCCTGCTATAGTTCATGTTTAACAAAACGCTTAGACCAGATTCCACACAAAACGCAAACTCGTCAAAATATGTGAAAACATTGATGCGAACCACTAACAAGAATAATTTGTAATGACTCACTATCCAATTCTACCTTTTCTTTCTTGCAGTACCTTCAGGCAGTTCCAAATCGCAGCAGGCACACACCTCGACACCGAACAGTGGTGGTGCGGGCGGCAGCCTGCAGTGGAACGATGACGACGTGCAGGAAGTGGTTAGCGGTCGAGGCAACGCTCGCGGTGGTAGTGCATCCAGTGGGAATGCCAACTCCCTGCAGCCACCGCCAGCTCACCAGCACGGCCCACGGAATCAGATGTCGTACCCGAAGCCGACACTCATTCCCGGCACTTCCAGCACACTGACACCGATCGATTTATCTTCGAGGTAAGCATCGAACGGCGAGTTTGGAAAGTTTGGAGGATAACTAACTGGTTTGGGTTTGTTGTTTGTTTTTCCACACAGTTATAGCCTACCGAAGGTGAACATTGCCGATATGATCAAGAACAGCAGTGGCCTCGGTGGTATGGGTGGCCCGATGGACCTGAGCGAGGTGCAGGACTTTTCGATCGGCAAGAACAAAAAGTCTTCCGCCGGTGGCCAGCAGCTCCCGAGCGGCATCAGCATCACCAGCGCAAACATGTCCTCCTCGTCGTCGGGTATGCTGAGTGCGGCCCATCAGCACCAGCAGCAGCAGCAGCAGTCACCGTCGGCAGCCGTCGCAGCGGCGGCGGCGGCCGGCAAGGGCAAGCTGAACGACATGCTCTCTAAGCTGATGAAAAAGAACAACGTGAGCGTCCCGATCGAAGAGCCCCCGCTCGGGAAGGAGAAGAAACGGCGCAAGCTGGATGAAATCGTGCTCGGTCTGTCGGCGGCCAAAGAGCACAAGACGATCTTCGGTGACCCCACGCCGCCCGGTGGCAGCTTCTCCGGTAGCTCGATGAAGAAACCGCAAATTCCACCGAGCGTTTCGGTCACACCGGCCAGCGCACCGTCCTCGGTTAGCCAGCAGCCACCGCAGAAACCGTTCACCATCACCGTTACGAGCGTTCCGGGCAATCCGAAGGGTCAGGATGGTAGTGGTGGTGGTGGTCGTGGTGGTTCTTCGTCGAACAGTGGCCAGGGTCAGAGTGCGGCGGCGGCTGCCGCAAGTATGCAGGCCGCTCTGCAAGGCATGTCCGGTATGGGCGGCGCACTGTCGACCAAGGACAGCCTGAACGCCCTCTTTGCCCAGGCGGCCCAAGTCGAGCAGCAGGCCTTCCTGAAGCAACAGCAGAAGCTGATCCAGTCGCTGCCAGCTAATTCGCCCCAGCGCAAGGCTTACGAGGCGATGTTCGCCGAGATGAAGCAGGCGGCGGAGTTGAGCTCGAAGCTCGGTCAGTACGGAAGTGCGCACGATGCGAAGGTTAACAAGTGGCTCGCGGAACAAACGGCCGCCCTTACCGAGCAGGCGATGGGCATGGACTATCTGTCGCGCTCGAGGTCACGCGGTGGCGCTCAGTCGTCGTCCGGTCAGGGAGGAACCAGTTCGCGTTCCACCCGCGGTTCGGCCAACAGTAGTCTTCAGCAGCAACAGCAACAACAACAACAACAACAGCAGCAGCAACAACAGCAGCACCATCACCAGCAACAACAACAAGTGGATAGCAATCCGATGCAGTTTAACTGGAAGAATCTAACCGGTGACGAGTACGTGGCCGTCATCAACAAAATCAACGGTAAGCGGCTGACGGGCAATAAGGCGCCCCAGCTCAAACGTCTTACTCAGTGGCTGGCGGACAATCCGGCCTATGAGATCGATCCGAAGTGGGCCGAATCGATCACGCTACCCGGTGGACCCGGTATCCTCGCGACCAAAGGTTCCGATAACAGTGGAAGTGGAGGTGGTGGAAGCTCGGCCAAGCAGATGCGCTCCCAGAATGCAGCCGCCGCCGCCAATCAGTACGGCTCGGCGGCCGCCGGCAGCGGCGGTGGTGGGCAGCAATCAGGCGCCGGTGGATCGGCGTCAACTTCCGCGTCCTCCTCCTCCTCGAAGAAACACTCCCAGAGTAGCAACAATGCAGCGGCAGCGGCGGCGGCAGCAGCGGCCGCCGCCAGCATGCAGTTCCCGGGGCTGGCCGGGCTGAACGCGAACCTGCTCTCGAGCATCCCGGGGCTCGGTAGCTTCGATCCGAAGAACAACCCACTGCTGATGCCGTTCGGTGGCATGCCCGGGCTGGCCGGGCTCGGTGGGTTGGGCAATTTGAACAACATGAATCTCTTCTCGAATCTAGCCGGTCTGGGCGGGCTGGGTGGCGCCGGCGGAGCCGGTGGAATGGACGCGCAAAGTCTCGCCGCCATGATGGCGGCGGCCGGACTCGACCCGACGGCGGCACTGAGTGCGGCCGCTGCCGCCGCCGCCGCCGGAACGCCCACGAAGGGTGGTTCGGGGAAATCGCGCGGCAAACAGTCGGCCTCGGCGGTGAACGATGGTGCCGGAACGTCCGGGACCGGATCGGGGCAGCAGGGAGGTGGAGGCGGTGGTGGAAGCTCATCGTCGAAGAGCCAACAGCAGCAGCAGCAGGCCGCGGCAGCAGCGGCAGCCGCTGCAGCAGCCGCCGCCAACAGTCAGTTCCCGTTCTTCTTCCCCAATCCGAGTTTGCTGTACACTCCGCTCGGCTTGGGAGGGTTGAATCCGTACGGATTGCCGGGCGCTAGTGGGGCGACAACGGGGACCACCTCGACCACCACCTCGCGCCAATCGCAATCCGGTAAGCAGAACTCGCGCGGTGGCGGTGGAATGGGCTCGGGCGGAAGTTCAACCTCACAGTCCGCCTCGTCGCCGGGAGGTAGCGGGAAGGGAGGGCGGTCGTCCGGGTTGAGCCAACAGCAGCAGCAAGCGGCAGCGGCAGCCGCCGCAGTTCACCAGCAGGCGGCCCGTGAAGCGGCTCAGTTGAGTCTACTCCTGCCGCACGACACACACCTACTGGAATCTCTGACCCGGTCCGCGGGGCTCGACATTTCGGCCGCCGCAGCTGCCGTAGCCGCTGGTTCGAGTGGCGGAGGAAGTGGTAGCGGTGGCAGTGGTCGAGGCGGAAGTGGATCCAGCGCGTCGGACAAACGTGCGCGCGAGAGTGCGGCCGCCCAGCAGGCGAACAAGCAGGCGCTCGAGAAATTGGAGCGTGAGCGACGTAAAATTCTGGAAACCCTCACCGCCGGTGGCTTCCCGGGCGATTTGGCGGCGATGCAGGCGGCCTTCTCGGGTGGCGGTTCGTCCGGAAAGATGTCCTCCTCGTCGAAGGGCGGTAGTGGCAGTAGCGGTAGCAGTAGTGCTGCCTCCGCACAAGCAGCAGCCGCCGCCGCTGCGATGGCGGCCATGTCCGGGAAGGATATGCCACCGTTGCCCATCCCACCGGAGTTCAGCCAGGCGCTGTTCGCGGGAATGGCAGCCCATGCCCTTTCGGCGTCGGCGGCCTCTTCCGGGGCGGGTGGTTCCGGAGGGGCCGGGGGAAGCGGTCGATCGTCCTCACCGTCGGCGGCGAAAAAGGCGCGCGAACATCAGGACCTCAAGGACGCGTTCGAGCAGTTGAGCAAGAACCCGATCGAGCTGCTGGCGCGAAGTCTCGGCGTTGGACCAGCCATTTCCCTCATCCCCACGTCATCCTCGTCCTCCCCGACGCCACCGTCGCCTTCCGAGTCGAAACGAGCGCGACACGAAGCGGCCCAACTGCAGCACCATCTGTCGAAGCTAGATCCTAAGACCACGTCGTTGCTTCTGGGCGGTGGAGGAGGAGGAGCAGGAGGAGGTGCATCCGTTGCGCCGGAAGAGCTGAAAGCAACATCCTCACGCTCGAGCCGTTCGAATGCAGTCGGCGGAAGCAGCAGCAGCAGCAGCACCGCTGACACGGCCGCATCGTTACTCGGGCTCGACAAGGTAACCCTAACACCGGCCAGCATAGCCGCGTCATTGCCCTCCCAAACGACCATCTCGCTTGCGCCATCCCCGCTTCCGAATGCCGCCGGCGGTTCATCGTCGTTGAACCTGAGCGCCAAAAGTCCGGCCCTGTCGAGTTCGTCCTCATCGAGCAGCAGCTTGCTGATGGAACGCGAGCGTGAGCGTGAACGTGAGCATCACCATCGAGAGCGGGAACGAAGCGAACGGCACGAACGGCACGAACGCGATCGGATGGAGCGCCTAGAGCGACGGGAACGTGAAGAACAACGGGCCGTCATGGCAGCGGAACGTCTGGCTGATCGCTCGTCTTCGTCGTCGTCGGCGGCGGCCGAGCGAAGCCTACGCTCGTCCGTGGAGAGTAGTATCGCGGCGGATCTAAGTCGGGCGGCAGCCGCTGGTCTTTCCGTGTCCCTCGCGAACCCGGGAAGTTCCTCGACCAGTTCCGGTGGAAGTAGCAGCAACAGTTTGCTTAGCGCGTCACTCTCCTTAACCGCGCTCGGTCCACAGAACCTTTCCTCGCCGGGTGGCACAAGTTCCAGCCATGCCGTAGCCGGTTCCAGCTCAGCAGGAGCAACAGCGACGACGGAACACGCCACCGGTGGTGGTGGTGGTGGTGGACCCTCCCAACAAGGTGGTGGTGGTGCTCCCGAGATGGATCTGGAGGATTTGATCGCACCTTCGAAGCTGTCGAAATCGAGTGGAGGTATACTGAACGATGAGGACGTCGATCCACAGAAGCAGATAATGTTGCTGAAACAGAAGCAGAAGCTCCTGCAGCAGGAACATCTGAAGAAGGTGCACGAGGCGCAGGAGGCGCAGCGATTGATCGAGCAGCAGCGCATCATGGCGTCGGCGGCGGCCGCCGCAGCCGAGCAGAAGAAGTTGCAGCAGCAGCAACATCATCATCAACATCCTCTGGACCACAGCAGTGGTGGAAGGCAGTTGACTGAGGAGGAGCTGGCTGTTGAGCCACCGCCGCGATCGTCCTCGCGACATCATCACAGGGAGGAAGACGACGAACAACTGCTGCGTCACCGAAGTAGTGGCGAATCGTCATCCAAGCGCCGCCGTGAGCCAACAAGTGAGTTGATGGACGGCACGGCGAGTTCGTCGATGGTCGGTGGTGGTGGTGAAGGTAGTGGCGAATTGAAGCGAGCCCGTGAAGAGGTTGACTCGCTGGGTGAATCGTCTCACCATCAACAACCGGCGGCTGCACGTTCCGAGGCCGGTTCGTACGACGAGGGACGGGAGCGTGATCATCACCATGATATGCTTCATGGTGGCGAGAAAGAACCATTGGGGGAATCGGACCACGAAGCGGGCGGAGGCGGTGGAGCAGGAGAAGATCGCCGTCGGACATCGCGCCGCCAACAGCAACAGCATCACGGTCTGGTAGATGGTGGCGCCGACGACGACGAAGCGAACCGTTCCGAGTCGGAAAAGTCCAGCCCGGAGTTCGGCGGAAATTCTTCCGCCATGCTGCCCGGTGGTTCGTTGGGCTCCGGGGCACGTAAATCGACCCGCTCCAGCACCGACGCGGCCAACTCGAGTGGTGGCGAATCGAACGGCGGCGGTACGCCGTCGGCAGCGGCCCATGCAGCCCAAGCTCAGCAAGCGGCCTCGTCCTCCTCATCGTCGACCCCTTCCGGTAGTCGGCGTACGACGCGCAGTAAACGGCCGCGCAGTGGCGAAGACCTGGAGTCGACGGTCGGTGTTCCGGAGCGGAAGCGTGAGCTGCGATCGAGCGCTGGACGGCAGGCGGCCGCTGCTGCGGCACGCATGGCCGCCGAAGCGAAGGCGGCTGCAGCGGCTGCAGCTGCTGCCGCGGCTGGTGGGTTCTCCGATAGCAGCACCGGCTCGCTCAACCTATCCGGCACTGGTGGCGGCAAGGATCAGCACGATTCGGACAGGGACGATCAGCCGATTTGACTAAAAACGAGTAAATGACGCTTATAAATGTAGTGTAGTGTGGTAGAGAAGTAGTACTAATAGGGAGATAAGCAGAAAAGCGATGCGGTTGAGGCATACAAAAGAAAGTAGGGTCTCGTTCTTAGACATTATATAAGAGAAAAAAGTGACACACTGATATTACGTACCGGTTTTGCACGCCGTCGTCAAGCGAGGTGAAGGTCAAGAGGAGAACTCCTTGGCGCAACAACGTACACACGTTTTTGTTGTGTGTATCTGCGCATTACAAACATGGCATCATGGTCCGAAGTTCAATGATGTTGCGGAAGTCTCCCGCCATTTTTCTATCCTTTTTGTGGATGGATAGAACAATGGATGGAGGCATAGCAATAACATCAACAACAACAACCACACAAGAACATTCAAACGAAAGGTAGCTTACGCTCCGGCGGATGACGGGATCGGGGTTTTTAAAAAGTTCGGTGTTCGGTGGAGAACTCAGAACTTATCTTGTGGGAAAAGCCCCCCTATCCGTCGTTCGCGATGGACCGTAAGAGAAGAAAAGGCATTTTAGACAACCTGGACACACGCCGTTTTTACAGCGTACGATGAAAGCCATCCACTTACTCACACACTCATAGACAAAAGAAGGCATGAGAGGGAAGTTCTCGGATGAGGAGAACGACGAGACGAAGACGACGACGTGTGCACATAGTTCAGAACATTTCAATCTGATAAACAATGCAAAACACTGTAACGTAAAAACCACGTATAAAAAAAAACAAAAAGTGAAACAAAAACAAATTCTACCCCCGATGTGCTCATTCTTGTCACTAAATGAAAGAGAAAAACGAGAAAAAGAAAGAAAAATAGGACAAAACAAAAGGAGAGGAGGAGGGATATTGCCACAAATCAAAACCTAGAAGGAGATAAATTGAAAAGAGTGTATAAAATAGAAAGATAAATTTAGACTTCACAACAAGAACACACAGGAAGCAAGTATCAACTGAGTAGAAACTTGAGTAGAGCGGTATAGAAAAGATGGAAAACATTAATATGAGATATAAACTTAGGTATGAATCCCATTGACCACACGTACGTAAGTTATCACACACAAACACACGAGCATGGAAGTTGCGTAGAAGGAAAAAATTGCACTCGACGATGAAGGAAGGAAAAGAGTTAGATAAAAAAATCCTTATTCTCATCTAGGGCGGCGATGGAAATTGAAATTGAAATTCGTCTTGGTATTCGTGTGACTGTGTGTGTGTGTTTGTTTGTTGCGTTTGATCGAATGTGTGTGTGCGTCTTCTATGTTTGTCACATGGTAGGCGAGAAAAAAGGATATAGGAAGAAATTACGGTTAAGTAGGGACATAGTAAAGGGAAGCAGAAGAACCAACTTACCGACAAATCCACACCGACCGCGTCCGTTCGACGCGACCCAGGGTCAAAGTGTGGCGGTTGTGGTGGTGGTGATGGTGGTCATGGTCTACTCGATTCCCGTTTTATTAATTGGAGTGCGAAGAAAAATTACACGATAACAATAATTATTTATTTTTGACATTATTCTGTTTTTAAGAATCATAAATAAATTAGTCTAGAGTTTGCCGCTGCCAGAAGGAAACGTAAGAAGGATGGGGGAGGGGAATAAGGAGGACAATATGTGGCCTCCTCCAGGGATACAAACAAGGAAACAACATGGTGTAGGAAGCGAAATGGAGAGCCGATCGTTTGTTGGACAACCATAATTTCCATGATCATCGTCATTCGAGCATAACTTCTCTCCTTTTTGTACATACCCTTCATTACAATACCTGAGCAGTTTTTTTCCCCCCAATTTGTCCGCTTGGCGTCTTGGCGAAAGGGGCAAATGGATAAAATATTATCAAACTCCAGTACAGATGAAGTCGGCAATCTCCAAAAAGGCCGCCAATACAAAAAACACCCCAGAGACGACCCCCCTTTGCGAAGTTTTTATTAAGCAGACTTAACATACAAGTGAAACAAAAGAGATAAACTAATGGAAAAGGAAGAAAAAGAGATATGCAAGGAACAATGCGGTAGAAGATGTGTAGAGAAAGTAGGTTAAAAGGTGTGAGGGAGAAAAAGCTGTGCGCTGTGCTGTGCAAGAGGAAAGGGTAAATGGGCGATGGGGGAAGGCAGCAGGGAGGCAGAAACGATCTAGTAAACTGAAATAATAACAATCTTACATATTCAAATACAAACAAAAAATATTACAAAAAAAATAAATGCGTTCATTTCTTCATTTGAATAACGGAAGAGGAGAAATCCGAAATTTCGAAATTCGAATATAACCGGTTGCTTCGATGTACTTTTCTTCATCGTTCAGAAATTATGAAAACCAATCAGAACAATCCAAGCACACTTTGCTTTTCAAGTTTTAAACGCTGTTTATTTACCTAAACAATTTTCAGCTTAAACGAAAAAATCCCCATTATTTATTTTACACAAAGAGAAAATCTATCAGTGCTCTAAACGTTTACCTAAAGCTAATTAGTGTACAGTATGAAAAAGATATCCTAAATCATTATTATTTATAATTAATATAAAATCCACCTCCTGCTCGCTGCCCTTATTTTTTCCTACCGACCGCCCCGCCGATCGTCCTTCGCCGTTTGGTCTCGTTGCCGCCCGTTTCGTCGGCCGGGTCGTGGAACGCGTCGCCCCGGGCCACCTTCTGTATCCGCTCCAGGTACTTTTCCTTCAGCTCCTCGAGGTCGAGCTTCAGCTGCGCCCAGTGTTCCTTCTCCTTCTCCCGGAACCCCTCGAACTCGTTCTCGATCAGCTCCATCTGCTTGCGGATGAAGGCTTCGTCCGTTTCCTTCTGCATGTTGGAGACTTTCTCAAGCAGTGCGTCCATGTTTTCCGTCGTGAGTTTCTTGCGCCTTGGAATGGGTTTCGCGCTGGTGCTGGCAACGGCGGTGTCGTCTGTAAGAAGGCGACCAAGAAAGTGGTGGGCGATAAGCAATGGGGTTTGGTGTGGTCTACCTTGCCAAACTTACCGAAATCGATAGCATCCTGTGAATCGCACACAATCTCCTCGATGACCACCGC
>KE524970.1:331179-341758 GCA_000441895.2 Anopheles sinensis
GCCAAGGGTTAAGCTGAACTGAAAGCAGCAGGACACACCCGCACACCCCCGGGGTGGGCGCGCGTGACACTGTCGCGTGTAATTAAATGTCAACATTTTAATTAACCGTTTCTCCATCGTTCGTATCGGCGAGGAAGCAACGAAACAAAAGGCGAACAGTTCTTGGATACCTGAATAATGAGCGGTCGATCTTCCGGACACGTTTGCAGCGAATCTTTCCGATACTTCGGGTCCTTCGAGAAGCAGCTGCTGTGGAACATTGGCGAGTAGCAGAGCTGGGCCCCGTGCCGGCGGCTCAGCAGACGCCAGGCCAGCTCGCTCGCGTCCACCATCGGTGCGACGACGTACCGGGGCGAACGTAGGATTTTCTCGTAGAACTCAAACCCACCCAGCTTCCGGCTCGGTGGTTCGGTTGCCGTCGTGTCCATCGTGTCGGTAGGTTGTTGCTGCTGCTGACCCGTCTTTGGTTCGGGCGGGGTTTGTACGGTGCTATCTTCGCTAGTTACCATGGTGCGCCACTTGACGGATTTGTCGGGCGTAAAAAAAATTCTTTCCGATGCGAAGTGTCAAGTTGGATGGTCCTTCCTTTTCCGTATCGTTTAACTTTTCCCGTGTCTCAAAGAACACCGACTCGTACCGGTTGTAATGGTGTCAGTGGTGGTTGACGTTGTTTTCACTTCTGCTGGACGTTTTCTTGCGTTTTTATATCGAATCTAAAAGTAGAATAAAAACAAAAAGCCACATTACAATACTGATCGGAGGCAGGAGCACATTTCAACGTGACGAGGGTTTAATTAAAACTGACTGTTGATCAAACGGGGGAACGTATTGTGTTCCGTCGACGGAAAGATTGTCCGTTGTAGTTGATTTTTGGTCGGTTTCCATTAAAGGATCCTCTCCTCAAGGTCCACACCTTCTTCTGTCCAACCCTCCGAAACCCAAGACCAAACACGACTTATTTATAATCAATTTTTCCGCATAAATAAAGGGGGGAGTTATTTTGAGGCGATTTTTCTAACGCCCCCCACACCGCACCACCACCAACGGTCGGATGGGACTAATTTAATGAATTTCCTAATTTTGAAATCCGCCTCCAACGCCACATCCTTACAGCAAATCACCCGTTTCATGTTTCCCCCGCGCTTTGATAAATAGAAAATTAACCCGGAAGAAAACTTCGCTCAAGCGAAGCGAAGGTTAGGTTATATGCGAATGTAAAAAGCTCCTCGCACAAACTCCGATTGAATAGTGCGGACAGCTGGAAAACCCCTTTTTGCCGTATCGTTTCTTCTTCTGTTCGTCGATTCGAAGGTCGCTTGCCACGGGAAGGATTCCGTTTCAAAACTCACTCCGCGTGAGAAAACGGTTGTTCCGGTATGATCCGTGCGTTTCGAACGAGTTGGCCTCTATTCCGTCCTTCGTTTTGGTGGTTGGAGGATTGGGGTTTCTTCCAGGCGGAGGATTGCAGATGGAGATTTTCTTTTCACGCACAAACGTGCCTTTTCGTTCGAAGAGGTTCACAGAGTTCGGAGTGGGCAACCGTAAGCCACATTTTGCTGGACGGTCTCTGGCGTTCGTTCGCTCGGTCGTTTGTTTCACTCCGTCCGCTTGGGTGTTATGTGTTGGCGCCTGAAGCGACATAATCCTGTTCCAACGCTTCCGCTGTTCCTGTGCTCCGGGGAAGGTTGGGTAAAAGATTACTTTCTTTCGGTTTTCTTTCACCCCCCAAAGGCGTGTGTTGCGTGAAAGAGTAGCTTTGGGTCCGACCCGTCACGGAAGTGTTGGATGCTGTCCGTGCGCCAATCTGTGCGTGTGTGTGTGTTTATGTATTGTAGAAACGGACGAAGCTGGAAGGGAAAAGAGGGAACCTTGAAGTTGAATAAACGCACGGATCGTGCCTTAGGACCCGTGCCTGCCGTTGAAGCAAAGAAATTACATCCTTTCATCACACTTTAACCCAACGCCGAAAGGATGGCAGATTCCGGCGTCCGGTTTATCTGGATGATCGTGGGATGAAAAACCTCGGCCCGTCCGGTGGCGGGTTTTCCTCGTGGTTGAGTTTCTGCTTTCCTCCCGCGCACTAGGGAAAAAGGATTCTGGGAAGCAAGAATACAAGAAAACCAAAAAAAACGCCGTCAAGCGTGCAAACTCCCGACGAGTGTGATGTTGAACTCCGAGAGGGTTAAATGATTCCATCGTGTTGGACGGAAAATGTCGTTTTTCTTCTGTACGTTGCGGGACAGAAAAGTAGGCGGTATGGGAAAGCGATTTCCCTACCAAAGGGGGCCACGCGAACCGAATATTAGTGAAAAGGAAAGAAACCTGCCACAAACCGTAAGACGCAAGCTTAAGCAAGCGGGTTTTTGAACAGGTTGAATGAATTATTATCGAACCGGACGGTGGATTATCAATCTGACAGGCGGAGTTTTCACCCTCCCCCCCCCCCCCCCTCTCAGGCGGGAAGATAATTTTGAATAATGGAGCCGGATTAAAATGGACGTAATTTGCGCTTCACTCAAACTTATCCTTAGCAGATTTCCCTTTGCGTGGGCTGCAGAACGGGTCAGCTTTTTCTCGCGAAAGCAATCAGCAATTTCTATTCTGCCTCGTGTGCGGTTGGTGGCCCGCAGGGTATGAATTTTCTTGCCCCGGAAGTGGGTGCCGCCGGAAGTGTGGTGGGCGGGTGTTGAGAATTCGTTCATTCCGTTCTAATCTGTTTACACATAATTGAATTTTCATTCCACTACGGTGCCTCTTCCGACGATTTTCTCACCTTTCTTCGGTGAGATTCGTTGTGCCACCAGCTTTTGCTTAATAAAACAACACGGTGCCACAATTTCCCTGGCACATGGTACGGTCTTTCGCCACTCGTTTGGCACCGTTTGCAAGAAGTGGCAATTATTGCTTTCTCGGTCAGCTTTCCTTCTTCCCCAATCGGTCGTTTCGGTTCGATATAATTGTTTGAACTAATTTTTATACTTTGCTGCAGCACGGACAGGAACAAGTCCAATGCTGTCGTCATCCGAAAGGCCATTCTGAGGTAAATGTTTTTAGAACGTACTCTTTTGTATCAAAGCTGCCCTTGGACCGAAGCCTACTGCGTTGTTCAGTTGCTGTGTCTTTTTTGAGGACCATCCCCTTTTGGCCTCCTTTTTTATCTCCAGCTGATCGTGGCATCGAGCCAAATGGCCTGGGGCTGGAAGTCGCTTAAATGGAGGCCGAGGTCAGCCGCCACGAGAGGAGATACTGCAGTACTCATTAGTGTTCGGATGCGTCGCATTGTGCAGCAAATTGCGCTGAACAAACCAATTTGCTCTGAGGTGATGGGTTTTACTTGGAGAAACCGTGGACCAATATCAAACTAAAACGTCGCGCGACGAAACTCAACAGTGGAAACGAATAAAACATAACAACGTGCATATGGACGTACGAAGGCGACATATGCGTGAAATGTTCCATCGAGTAGGCAATAACCAAAAAGAAAAAAAATAAAATAAAATAAAGCATTACCATAAACCGCACATGCTTCCACACACTAGCCACGTAGTCGATGCAGAGTATCATAAAAATAAAGAAAAAAACGACTGCCTCTCGCAAAGCCATTACCAGGAGAGTCCTTAAATCTTCAGTCGACCCCGGAATTGCTGTTTGGCACACGCATACACACACATACATACTCAAACACAATGGGATGTGGTATCAGGAAAGAGCAACCGTTTGGCTTCCGAAATGCTTTTGAAGGCCACTTCGCAAATACACGTGCAACGACTAAGCGCGACGCCATCTTAGTTCTCCGGAAGCCGGTATCGGTTTGAATACCTTTGGGGCACTTTAAGATGGCCACAATGGCGTCGTTCGGGACAAGAAAAAGTAATATTGAAGTAGAGCGAGGTTTTTACGGGTAGGTTTGTACTGCTGTTTTAAGCTCTGAAGTTTTTACTGAAAACTAAAGGCGGCTTAAATAACATCAAAATTCATTTTTCAAAAATTCAAATGAATACTTCACAAAAACTATGGCATTCCATTAATGCCAATTGTCTAATGGATCGTTCTGATCATGCATCAGGCCCCATCAAAACCCTTCCATTACTACTTCCGACAAAACTTCCTTTCCTCTTGGACATCCGCACAGGCGTAAGTAGAGTGCAAAAGTTTGTGCAGTAGAAAAATTTGGAACGAATACAAATTATGACATAACTTTTCCTCCTTCCGAGCTCAACACTGACGTGGACTTTCCCCTCGCTATGCCGTTTGTTATCTGCATTGCATTGTACCAACATACAGATGGCCTTTTTATTTACATTTTTCTTTGCTTACTTTTCAGCACATAAGATCTATGCCCGAGCGGCCGATGATTGTCGACGGGTTGATGTTAAATGACGGCGTCCATTTTTCTGTGGCCCCCTCACCGACCTGCCCTCGTTTACCCACTGCTTCTCGATACGCACGAAAACGTCCGCGGAAAAGCGGACCACCGCTTTCTCGAGGGAAATCTTCAAGCCGTCCAACGGCCCCAAACGGAATAAAACGGAGCGTGCCGGGGACGACGTCGGTGCGAAGATGAACGACTGATGATGATGATGTGCCACGCTGGAGATGGCCAAACGACCCTCTGGGGTATGTCACCGGAGTGTGCCCTATTGTGGTGGGAGAGTGTTGACGGTTTTTGTTTGCGAGACGCATTTCTTGTGGGCCAAACGTGAACGTGACGTTTTTGATGGAGAATAGTATGCAAAACATTGCCGATAAGGTAAAGTTGCTTTTCATTCCTGTGGCGGTGTTAACAGTGATGCAAATTGTATACCGCAAATTCAGTCCTCGGAAAAGCTGCACAAACCTCTAAAGGGTGTGCGTACAATTTTATGGTTAGATAGTTTTTTTTGCGTACAACTCGCCGTTGAATTAAATCCTTCAAGAAGCTTTTTTATTTTCAAATGGTCAATTTGGTCGCATATTCAATAAGCAATGAAGAAATTCTACTTTTTAAATAAATAAATTATAATTTGAGCTGAGTTTTAAAGTTGAAATAATTAGTTTATGTTAATTTTATAACCAACTGGTAACTAATGAGTTCAAAACCGTTTTGAAATAATGTGCTATTTTCAAAACAATTTCAAAACAATTTTATTGCAATTTCCGGCCACTTATGACCCTCTAATATACATAATTTATTAATGTAGTTTTTTTGACATTTTAGAACTCTAACCTTCCTTCTATCAATTCGAAGACCCAACATTTATGTAAAAAGTATTTAAAAATGCCTTTCAAGGAATTTCCGTAAAAATTTGGTATGAAGTCCTTTAATGGCAAACTGGAAACACAAATTTTCAAGCAACAGTAAACCAAAAATATTAATGTGAAAATAGTGTGTTTCTATCATTCTATGGAAAGGAGACGAATTGCACCACACATCGACGATGTGCCGCTTTGTTTGGCAACGTTTCAGCAAAGAGGTGCCAACACTTGAATCAAGCACAGCATTTCATCGAATGGCATGTGGTCCTTTTGGGACGTCATACTCCCTTCCACAACGCCTATCAGGCTAAAGGCTAAAACACAGATTCGCGAAACTCACTATTTGTTGCTTCGCGCGTTGCACTGATTGCGCTGCACGATTGTTTCCGATTTTCCCGGGTAGGCCAATAGTCGGGCCGTTCTATTGACGAACCCTCACATTGGACTATCGCGTTTTCTGGCATCAGTACGACACACCACAGTGTTGATTGGTGTCCTTTTTTGGTACGACAGACACGCTAGAACCATGGATTGTCGTTTGTCATGAAAAGAGAGCTGCCCTCGGACATCGTCCTTTTTTTTGCTGGTATTGCCCTCCGATACATCTGTTGATGTGACCACAGCAACGAAAGCAAATCATTATCATGCCGGAAGGCCGCAAACAAAGCGGATGAAAGAGTGATGCTTATGTTCATGGAATTGAGGACGGTTTGGAAGCGTTGCCTTGGTGGTGGTGATGTTGGTTCAAAGGTGAGTAAGTAAAGTGAGCTCTTTGGAAAAATGTATTCCGCTTCCGGTAGCGTCGGGAAAATTTTATGTCAAGCACGATGAAGCTCATCCCGCTATCGACGAACCAACGGAAAGTACAAACGGTTAACCAATCTCAAATCAAAGCCTGCGCTTCTTCTCGAATGGTGGAATAATATTTTCCTTTCATTTCCTCGACAACTACAGAATCCGTTTGTCGTCCGCAAACAGCGGATATTCGCCCCTCCCCCCCGGAGGGCCATTCAATAAATCATCCTTTACTGACACGCCATAATGCAAGCCATCAGCCCATGGAGCAAAAGCTACCGAATCCGATGATCCGATGGCCAGCCGATGTTCATTCTGGGGCAGGAAATCGAATGCGGCGTGGAAGTGAGGCAAGTTGCTTCCAGAGACGCCCACGCCAGAGGCGGCCTCATACCAAAAATAGCCCATTAAAGCGTTCTTCCATAAACAAGCTGACGTAGAAGAAAAGGAAATCCTATATCTAGCTTTTCTCGCTTTTTTCTTTCCTGAGTTAGTGTTTGTGTCTAAGGACGGGATGGTTTCAATGAAAGAAAAGCAGAAGCAGAATCCATTTTGGAAAAAATAGTTCTTTCTGTGCTGTACGATCCTTCGGTGTGAAAGAAATCGTAATCTGCCGTCAAGAAAGTTTGTTCAGGAATTGTGTGAACAAGCAACCGAAGGGAAGTTATTTTCACTATCGATTACGTAGTTTTATTTTTTCCCACAATTCATTAGAAATCGAGGATTATAACGAGGCGTTTTTTTAAGTTGTCAAATTTTGGATGAAAAGAAAATTTTAAATCCACCCAAAGGCATTTTAATAAACCTATTGATTTTCCTTCATGACCAGCGTAAGAAAAGAAGTCATTATTTCAACACTCAGCAACGGCGGAACGGGAAAAGTTTTGATGGACGAAAAGTGAAGCACAATAAATTATCCGCGAGCACTTCCGGGTGCGGAGTTGAGTGAATAATCGAAATACAGCCAAAAGCGCACGGAATCGAGGCCCTCTCGAGCTCGAATAAGTTGCGCGAATAATTTCGCCACTAACGATTTAATTACCCATACTTTAGCTCGTACTTCGCCCGAGAAGTGGTAAGTTTGGAGATAATGGAGGAAAATTCATCATTTTCCACCCGCGCCGAAGCGGCCATCGCCGACCGAAGTAAACTGCATGCGTTTCCATCAAAATGGCTTCTCTAAACTTTGCGAAACCAAAATTGAGTCAATGAACTTAAGCTCGTCAGGTCATCCTTATTTTCTCATCGTACTTAAAATGAAGAAAAAAATGGGGATGGAGAATGCTGGGTGGGACTCCGGTAGACAGGGGAACACTCGGTCTGTTCACCCTCTCTTGACAAAAGTGTCAATAAATCGGAAATAAAATCACTTACCGAGGGCAAACTTTGGCCCGAAGTTTGTCCTTCCGAGTTTTCCGGAAAGAGCTTTCAAAAAAGCAAGCATCCAAAGAGCAACCCCGTTCCCGTTCCACCCCAATGTCCCCCCCCCCACCCCATCCTTCCATTGAACGGATGTGTAAACGCAGACAGAAACAAGCTCAATTTTTGCCTCCATTCCGAAAGACACCGGAAGTGAACCAATCGCAAAATGATGGGTGGAGGAGTGGGTGTTATTGGGAGTGATGGTATGTCTTTGTGTGTGTCTTTTGTGACTTTTCTTCCTAGTCCATCACGTTCCTTCCCACGCTGCTGATGGACGCGAACGACGGGCAGCACAAAACATGCCACTTCCGGTGGCCAAACAAATATGACTCTGAAGTGATGAGTAAGTAAGGGAGGGAGGGGTGTGGGAGGAGTGAGGGAGGGGTGCAGCACCGGACATCGACAGACGGATATGTCGAAGGAAACTGTCAATACGGTACACGGAAGAGAAAATTGAGAAAATTGTTCATCAACTTTATTTCGCGAATTATTTTTATCATCAACCGGCATGTCGTTCGTTGTGTTTGCGGTCTGTGTGGTTTTTCCACTGCCACATTCTCCTCCCACCGTTGATGGATGGCTGTTTGATTTGTGTTCGTTTTTTATATCTTTTTGTTTCCACTTTTCCGGTCAAGATTGGTCTCTTTTTGGAGTGTTTGGATGAGAAATTTTGTTTGCCATTGTGTGTAACGCTTCAAAATAAGATCGTTTCCAAAATGAAGGGCCTCATTGTGTGAGTTTATCTTCATAAAAATCAAGGGCACTTTTCTGGGACCAGGCTCGCTCCGCAGATCCCTCTTTCCATCCCCCGGATGAGGTTGATGAGTGAACTTGAAATGGAACAGGACGTCCGAAATCTCTACCGGATTGTTCTCCTTTCAAACGAAATGATTGGATTTTTGCCACGGTTGATTGAGGAGAGAGGCAAAGTAAAAAATGTATCCCGACCGAACGAACCAATAGAAACGATTACAATAAATAACACGAAAAGCTTTCGCTTGATATTTTGCTATTGATTTTGTGTGTGTGTTTTGGTTTGTTTTATCTCCTCACTCGATGTCCTTTTCCTTCGATTCTTCATTTCATGCTCCGATTGTCACCCTAAAGTTTGACGGAACGTGAAGGCTTAAACTTTCCGATATGGCTTATCACACGGGGTTGTGCGTTGGGTTCGTCCGTGGTTTTCCCTACCAACTCTGAGGCAGCGGGTATAAACTAGCAATCAACTCCCTTTCGGGAGTTTCACCCTTCCGATCGTAGTGATGATGATCCATTCATTTGACGACCGTATCGTTCGACGGAACACTCTCCACTGACTATCCATTGATTCGTGTTTCGGGGTCGCTTTTTCCGACGGCTGGGGACAATATAGGGTTCTTTTAGGACAACTTTTTCGAAAGGCAAAGAAACTGACTCGCGCTGACGGGAACAGAAAATTGAGCCATCGAAAATCCGGCCGGCCTAGCACCGGAACCGAAGCCGGAAGTGGCTTTTCGTGTTCACAACACAACGAAAAAGAAGGAACACACGGAAATACACACACAACGTCGGTAAGGCATGAGTTGTGGGAAATAGATCACGGAAAATGTTAGCGGTGCGTGTTCCGGAATGCTTTTGTTGAGCTCAGAGTTTAAGCGAAGAAAAAGTTAACTAATGAAAGAAAATGTTGATAACAAGAAGTGTGGAAAATGAACAAACAAACAAAAGTTGCATCATCGAGAGGCGATGACGGGATCCTTGTGAGTTTATTCTTTTGTGATGGCTTCTTGGAAAGTACTTGAAAGTTAAAATCTTAAGTTTGAGGTGCCGATTCGTGATGACGTTTCTGTTTCGATATATTTTTTTTTCTTATTCGTTTGTTCTTGCAACCGTTATGAAACATCCCATGAGGAATACAAGATGAAAGGAAACCGTTACACACCTGTGTCGTTTTAAATTCATTAGACGAATTTAATTGTACATTAAATGAAACGGGAATGATTAGTGTCTGGAATAATTTTGGGTTTTTATTGATTCTTTGCGCAAAACGGAAAGGCAACAAATTTCCAATAAAACATTCCGTTTCGCGATGCGGCTAGCATTGGTAATTGGTTTGACCGCCGGCAGCGTAGCTCCTGGCCTACGGTCAAAGGACCACATCTCGGAGAACACGAATGCGGAACGTCAATAAATCATCGCGCTTCATCGCTTTAGGAGAAGCTGCACGTAAAGACAAGAGTCCTACGCCTCTACACTACACCATCGCAAAGGACAACCGTCGACTGAATGGTTGGTTTCTGAGAACGCTCAAGAGAAAGGCAAGTGGCGTGGTCAGAAAAAATGAACAATGCCTCGGGAACTGTTTTTACACCACCGGGGAAATATTATTGGGTGGAAAATTGTGACGGAAAATGATACGACCTACAAACGGGGAAGCAACGATTCGAATGAGCCAAGGCCAACCGAATGTTCAGTAGCAATGAAAGTCATTCGTCTGTGAGGGGAAACCACCAGGAAGAGCAAGATTCTACGGTTGAAGCATAAATCCATCATAAGGCTCCAATTCTCAGTGTCTTCTTATGCTTCTTTACATTTCAGATTTTTGTTTTGCCAGAAAAGCTGACACAAAAACCCTCCCATTCTGGGCCCAAGCTTGGTGGAGTTCGAAATGGTCACAAAACAACATAAACAGGCGGACAAAAAAAGGCAAAGAACTAGTAGAAATGCAAGCCGCAGCATCCAAAAGTACCTCTCGATTCAATTGAAATAACTCGAATAACATCGAAGGGATCGAAGGAAGGGAAAACATTCCCCATTGCCAGGGTCTGGTCGACATCCTGGGAGAGCGTAAAAAATATGATGAATGGGCCATTGATGAGTCCCTGCGTTATGTATGGGAAAGGGAATGAAAAACAAATTTATATGAATACTTCACAGATGCTGATTGCACTGCGAGTCGGTGTATGCTTTATGGAAAACGATTTTTTCATCCTTCAAATCTACTTGACCGTTACTTTGGCCGTGATCGAAATGTGGTGGAAATCCAATCTGGATCGAATTGATCAGCATGGCGCAAAAGCTAAATTTACACTGTTATCACTATGTTTTGATTTCCGTTTCACACTATTCATGTGTTCGGTTCAATGAT
>KE524970.1:341778-363716 GCA_000441895.2 Anopheles sinensis
CGTGGGTTCGAGCCCCACGTTGGGCGTGATTATTTTTAGTAATTCAATAAATGTTTGCATTTAAATTCATATGCAGTTGATCAACTGATGTCCCAACTGATATGACATTGAAAATCCCTTACCTAAATTGAAAGAAGAAGCGTTTACGGTCGCAATGAGGGATTATTTAGATTTTGTGTTTCATTATTCGACGATACACATAAACAAAACCTTATATACCTAAAATAGTTACATGTGTATTATATATTGTACCATTTTTGTTTTATAATAAACACGTCATCACCAGTGACTGACGGTCCCTTAATCAATGAAGTTGATCGTAATCTTTTTCGCGTTGGTCAATCAGTCTCCTTAAGGATCCATATTGTTTGATACACATGTTTCGGACAACAATTGTACCAAACTGAATTAGTTTTCGACACTTTGGCTGTTAGCATCGACATATTTATGATGTTTTTCCTACGCATTCAGTCCGTCCAGCATAAGTGAAACGGCTGTTTGGCGGTTAACGTGTAAACGTACCGTCAAACCTGAGAACTGACACTTTTCCACCAGCCCGGCTAGCTCAGTCGGTAGAGCATGAGACTCTTAATCTCAGGGTCGTGGGTTCGAGCCCCACGTTGGGCGCTTGATTATTTTTAGTGGTTGCGTACGTTATCATTTGATCAACTTCTGATCCAATGAAAAATAATGATAATAAGATAACAGTTTAGACATCTAAAGCGTGCGCTACACTTCACGGGAATTTCCCCTCCTCCGACGGGAATTTCCCGTCGGAACTTCATCCGACGGAAAACTCCATATGAAAAAAACGGATTTCGTTCCCGACAAGTGTAGAAAATGCGAAACTACGGAAACGGGAACGGACACGGGAACGCTCAGTTGGCTCAATTTGAAGCAAGCGTTATTCATTTGATTAATTTATTTTTGACTTCTTTATTCATGTTTTCACTAGAAAAGTTTATTATCTGCAAGAAAATAACATTTATAAACTTGATATATGGTAATGATTCACAATTCCACTTTTACCTGCTGCCAGGTTTAAAAACGTAAACAAACTCTTTGTTGACTTTGATCTCACTTTGACAGATCGGACGAATATGCTCGTTCCCGATGGATATTCTGTCGAAACTGGGCTACTTTTATTCGTTCCCGTCACGGGAATTTCCCCACAATTTCCCCACAAGTCTAGAGCTCGATTAACATCAAAATATGGGATATTTCAATGAAATGCACACCAGCCCACGTCTTCAATTTGGTATTCTTCCAACCTGTTCCAAATTTTGAGAATATTTCGGGAACCAAAAGTCGTATCGTGTTCAAATTTGCACCAAATGAAGATGACAGTGCAAAGAACAATACCTAATTTTTACCTTTTTTAAAATAATTGTCCATCGCAAAGCAAATAACTTTTGTTTCTGTTTTAGCCTGCTGTGTACTAACTTTATTGGTGTAGTGTATATCCTAATCATTAAATGTAACTGTTAGATACTCGCATCGTAGGACAACACTATATTGTTATTTCCGTTTACTTTATGTTTTCCAATTTACTTTTTTATAACACAATAAGTAAACTGTGACGAAAATCTACACCAACCAACAAAAAAGTTGTCCCTAAAAATATACTCGAATTTGTTCAAATTGACTTTCGATTACAAGCAACACCAATTATCACCTTAGAAATGACACCTTCCCACCAGCCCGGCTAGCTCAGTCGGTAGAGCATGAGACTCTTAATCTCAGGGTCGTGGGTTCGAGCCCCACGTTGGGCGCGATTTATCTCTATTTTTATTTGTCATACAATTATTAGATTACCGAAGTAAACTATCAAACTTTTAAAGCCCTTGTTCTTTCTAATATGTTTTATTTTAATTTATTCCCCTAATTGAAAACACTTTATGACACGGCTTATAATTCAGTTACCTCACTTTTGCAATCAGCTTTTGCCACCAGCTTAGTTGTGGTGCTTCTAATTGGCACCATTTTAACTAACGACTGCAATAGTTAAGCCTTATTGTCCTTCCCTCTGCCAAAGTGCTCTCGCAAGTGCAACTGCTTGATGGATGATGATTAATTGGTGAAATGGTCCGTCTGGATCCTTTTCTTTTCATCATGCTCATGTTCTTCCCGTGAGACCCAAGGTCGATACCTATGGGGGCGGATGCTGTGAAAGTTCGTTTGCAAATGGATCGTGCTCAATAATTGACGGTGAAATCAAGTGTGCACGATAGCGGGGAATAACAATCAGAGTAAAACAAGGCAAACCGGCGATGCTGCCCCCAGAGAACATCGGTTCCCAGTGAGATGTATTAATTAGCCGATGGGAGCCTTGAGGAGGCATGGACGGCAATCTGTGGCACTGCGAAAGCAACATGTTCCCCCGTCTGTCCCCGTCCGGAGGTTTCATTAATAATGACAACAGACCACACAATCTCCCTCTGATAGGGCGGGAGGATTGGACCCGTTCAACAACCGTTCGACATCCGGTCGGTTCCATCTATCCACGGTGGGTCTCCACGATGAACGATGGATAAATGATTCCTGTCGACAGCCGAACATCGGATGTTCTATTGTTTCCCGGCGAGCATTACAAATTATTACGTTTCCTCTCCTGCACACCACAGAATGGCGTTCCTACAATCCCTGTCCCGCCGTAGGTTAGAACATTTTTGGAAAATTGTCCTTTTCTCGTTGACAAATGATACTCTTTCAACCACGATTGGCCGCGACGGGCGCGTCCTTGTGTGTGTGCATGTATGTGTGTCGCCAAAAATGGTAATTGGATTCTCGATCCCAATCCATCAATCAATCCATCATCATCAATTTTATGTTGGCTTTTAAGTGATTACGCTCGCGGAGGAATGAACACACACAAAAAAACCGTCTTGTCATCACAGGAAAAGGATATCGATTTTTTCCCGCTTAAATTTGTTTAAAGTTAGCAACGTCATCGGAGTTGCGCTCTTAATTTCTTTTTAATGCAAATTTATTCCGACCAACATTGTGCCGCCTGACGTTTTAAAGTGCGTTCATGAACAAGAAGAACCAAAACAAAATTATGTTGGTTGCCGAAACATTGTGCGGTTGAAGGAAAATTATTTAATATCATCGACCTTGCAAAGCTCATTTTGGAATAGAAACGTTCGCCAAAGGTTCGCGAGCATCGTAAGGTCGTTTCGATAGGAATCACATCGACAGTGACAAATTAATTCTAATGCCCGCACAAATCTTCCTCGCAAGTCCGGAAGACACATTGATTTGGGGCCCGAAATGTGGGGCATATAGCAAAATTTATCGCCTTCGGAAAGCATTTCTGTGCAAAAGGCGAACGTAGCGAAAAGCAGGGCCCTCTCCTTCTCGAAGTGTCTGTTGGGAAATGGTTGCCTGATTGCTTCGGTGGCGCGTGTCGCAGCAATTAATTTCACACTTCCTGCTGAGCCGCAACGTTGTACAGTCGAACCTGGTTCGGAATCAGCTGCAGAGGACCGCCGAAAACCAATCTCGTTGGCTCGTCCTTCGGTGGATAGAAGCATAGATTTAGCATAGTGCCCGGATTCGAAAAGTTTTCCATCGTATATAGGTTAGGCCTTTGTAGAATGAGAGCTGGTTTTCCGTAAGCGATAGCATTGCGGTGGCCATAAAACGCACTTATGGGCAGTAAATTGTTTTTTTTTCCTACGATCTGGTATATTCCTGCGATACGACGGCTGTTGCGCATCGAAAATTGTGTGACACAAATGAGTTAAAAAAAAGTTCTCCCGGAGATTCCTTGGGTCGGATACCGAGGTCATATGCATAAAAATTCGCCGCAGTAGAATGCAGATACCGGCCATCAAGCTGTTGCCGAGTTCTGTATTGCAGCATAAAACTGTACCGCACGTGTGCGATTGTCTGTGTGTGAGTGTACTTTATCACTTACATCCTCAGCAACAGTCTTCGAATGGGCGAGAATTATACCGGGATTGGACGGGAACAATACTGCACCAATTCTATGCAGAACTCACAACCTTAACACTAGAATCCAAATTGGGGTCATTTTGACCCAAACGCGATTTTAACATTTAATATCTCAAAAACGGCTGAATATTTTATCATAAAAAAGGCTTGTCTTATAATCCAAAGTAGCGTCTAAGAAATATAATTTCAGATTTTTTTGTTGAACCAATTCAGAGAACCAACTTGACTATCCCTAGAATGCTTTTTAGGGGTCATTTTGACCCATGTTTTTCAAAACTTCTTCAGTTTTCAAGATTTTTTAATCCTTTTTACGGCTTCTTTTTAGCCTATCTGTTTACTACCTTTTGACGTTTTTCGTTTTTCGATCCACCTCACCCTTTCTCCGCTAGCTCGGTGCATAGTAAAAAAGAACGGGATTTCGCGAATGTCAAAAACTGAAAGAGTGCAATTTTTTGCGGGAGAATTTGTTTGAAGTAAAAAAAAAGATGTGCGCTAGAAATATTATATATTAAACCTTTAAAAGAATATTTCATATTTTTAAGAAAACAAATGATAGCACAAATTGACCTCGAAGGTACAACATAACGCCAATTTCCATAGTAACGCATCCCGCATAACGTATCGTAGCGCTCGCGTACGGAATAATGGAACAAAGCAGAGGCATCCATCTTTTTATTTTCACACCGAGCTAGCGGAATGATGAAGGCGTGCATAAAAAATCCTTAAAAACCTAAAGATAGTCTACAAATATACTTAAATTAAAAGTAGTCGTTTACGGATTTAAAAATTCTGGAACACTGACGAAGTAACAGCGTGTTGAAAAACATGAGTCAAAATGACCCCTAAAAAGCATTCGGGCAAGTTTTCAAATCAATGTATTCTAATGTTAAGCAACGGGTTGGCTCGCTTTGGAGGATCAACTTATTCTGCCGACCAAGGGACAGGGGAGGACTTAAAACTCCGAGTCGTTGAGTTCGTGTCTGGTTTTCGGAGAACTTACAGGACGTTACACTAACCAACCGTCGGAAGCCGATGGGAATGGGAACAGATTCTTTAATTCACATTTAATTCATGTAACATTTGGAGATCCTTCTGGTTCGGTATACACTCTTCAAAGCCGGTAGGTAGGAAAGGGATGAAGGCATATAAATGTAATGTGCGTACAGAAACCTTTTCCATATTTTTTTTCAACTTAGACAGAGTTTCTCGACCACTTTTACAATGGAAAGTCTAAGTGCTCCAGTCGCCGGTCGCTTCCATTCCAGCCGGAAACTGAAGGACATTTATGGCGCTCGTTCCACTCCATGCTTTCCCGCGCGCCTTTGTGGGGTGGTGGGGCAGCTTGGTGTGTGTGTTTTGCCACACTGCAGTAATACTACTCGGTAGTACCGGTCGGTTTTTGGGAAAATTACTGCAACCACTCTAAACACCCCCAACCCAAAAAAACCAAGTGACAACAGCCGGCTTCTTTCTGGTTTCTGGAAAAAGCAGATGATTGAATCCTCTGCCGGCGGCACAAAGAGTACAGAACTATTTACATAACAATAACCAGACAATCTACTAAAGCTTCCGAAGTACGACGAGCCGAGTGCGGGTTGAACGAAGTGTTTCCCTTTCGGAGAAGATTTACGGACCGTCTGGCTTGCGGCTTGGGTTTGGGGTCCGGAGGGTAGTGAAGAAGACAATCTTTTACTTCAGGAACGTCTTTATGCATCGTACTCCTGGCTTGCATTGCATTCGGGAGCGAGCACACCAGGGGTTGTCGAATTCAATGGAAAGAAGCCACTTCACCGGAACCGGAGTGATTCGTCTCTGGCCATTCCAGGGACAGAAGGTGTTTTCCTTTTATGTTTTTTTTTTAAAGAAAAACACATAGATAACTTGTGTGCTTCCTTTGGCTTCCCGAGTGGAACACATTACTGGAAGCTCGTTCTTGTAGCAATAATAGTATTTCAAGTGTGAAACAGAGGCCAGCCGTAATTGGTTTCTTTAAGTGGCGGGGCGAGGGTTTGGGTGGGAAAAGATTTATTTAGGAAGTAACTCTTCACCCACGATTCCCTTCGTTGGAAATTGACTCCGGGCAGGGATGGTATGTGTTATAAAGGGAGGGTGAATAAACAGACATGACATCATGAATATATTTTTCCGATAATTAAAAGCACGGATTTTGTGTGTTCGCTTTTCGGGCAACAAACAACAAAAACCGAAACTTTACCCATTTTAAGCGCTGTTTACAGACATTAGAGTGAGGCTTAGTTTTAATACTAACAACTTATGATTGCAAACAGCTCGGAGGGTGGATTACCCGAGCATCACTTGTCCTGCATACGTCGGTGTCCGCCCGCACGTGGTGTCGGTTACTAATGCATCGGAATTATGCATTCGATTACCGTAATGCGTAGATAATAAATTCCATCCACCGAATCGAATTGCGCTGTCCGTTGCAAAATTTTCCACCACGGGGGTTGCGGTTTGCTGCGGGTTCAGGGGACAAGCGAAAGTGCTTTGCGTTGCAAATAATCGATCGATTGCAGCAGCACCACCTTTGTTGCTAATTAGCGAAAAACCAATCCAAACAAATTAATTCAATGCACCGAATTAAGCGAAACACACAAACACACATTAGAACGGTAGCAGGAAAAACTGTATCCCGTGTACCGGGTGGAAGGGTGGACGGGCTCTAGTTTCCTTCACTCACAAAATACGCTGGAGAGCTGTGGCCAGCTTCATCCCGGAATAACGATCCAGAATATTGGCCCACCTTGCAGCACCGTAACAGATGGGTTTTAATTCGTAAAAGTTGAAATTGCAATTAGCACCACCGGGAGGAGAACCTGGTGCTGAACAGTTTGGTTTTGGATTTGGTTGGTTCCTGTTACTGACCCGGGTCTTTTCCTCCGCCGAAACGTGTACACAAACTTATCCGAACACGTAACCGGGCGCAAAGAGTCTGAGCATAATCATGGTTTCGGAGCCAAACCCCGAGAACTTTAGTCCCTGTGCCCGGAAGGCAAAGGATTTTTCGTCCGGATAGCGGAAGCACGTCGGGTTTTGCCATATGGAAAATGCACGTGCACCGCAACGGAAAATGCTTTCGGCACAATGAATTTTGAAACGCTCATTTCACTCGTCCGACAATTTGATATTTTCTAATTTATTCCTGTCGATTGCAGCGAGCCGGTTGTTAGAACGGGCACTCACAATCGTTATTCGATATGTCCGGCGGCTGCCGATGACCCGGTTTGGTTCGGTAAACCCGATAGCCATGGTCCGGGGAGGGGGGGGTCAATGGAAAATTAGAAACCGGGTACTACTGTCGATGAAAAATTGTGCCATAAGTCAAACCTACAAACAATCCTCCCCCCAGCCGCTTCATCAGCTGCACAAAGAAAGTAATGCAAGTGGGAACCGCAGGAAAACAGAAGTAAAACGAAGAGGAAAACGATGACACCCAATGGAAAAGATAAAATAGAAATCCCATCGAACAGTGGGAATTCTGCTCCCGGGTCGGAACTAAAGCAATCAAAACTTGGCCGCAGCCCTTGTGGAGGGCAGGGAGTGGGAAAGTTTCGCACAGGATAAGCCAGACTTGTTAGCTCAGCGTTCGAGTTCCGTAACAGTTCGATTTGGTGGCCTTTTTTTCCCCCTTTCTACTACATCGCACCATCTGCGAATAAAAATTGTTAAATGATCTCAAAACCAGATGGCCCACATCTGAGTTCCGGGGTTGTGCTCCCGGGCGGGGAAGAAACTATCCACAAGCGATGGTGGAAGGAGCGGGTGGAAATTCTCATCAAAAGTTATTCGACGCAAAAATGAGCGTGTTGTTGGCTGGCGATCGTAAAGAAGAGCGGTTCGTTTGCTGCAGCTCTGGGCCAACGGGTTTTTACTCTCCTATTTTTGCAATAGAATTTTATAGCCACTGTATTTCGCTTTTTTCGTTTCCTTTTTTATATTGCTTTCCCACATTAAGGAGTCGATTTTCCGCTTTATATTTTGTTTATCAAAACGTTTTCCGGATCAGTATAGGACAGGGTTTTTAATTTTAAGTTTTTTACTTTAAAAACGGTCCGAACAAGAAAAAGTAAGTCGAAAAATTCAAGTCCGAAAAATCATAGTTTTGAAACGAAAAAATAATATCAAATAAATACTCCATGTCATTACAAATAAAAGGTTTCATAAAGAGCATCCCTCTGCATCGGTGTATAGTTCTGTACCGATAAAAATATACGTTTTTTTTCTCAACGAAAACTGTTCCTCGTTGCTACAGGGCGCTCTATAAACTCGTTTCCGGTTGATTTGTGAAAAGTGCGGCAATTCTATCGAAACTATGTACTTGCCATACCCCTTCCCCCGTACTTCTCCGTGCCAACCACTTTTCCTTCTCCTACAAGGCTGTCATTTTTTCACGAATTGCTTCCCCTCTGCCGATAATTGATGGCGGACCGAAGCCGATAGTAGTGTTCTGCAAACCGGGCGAATCCATTGCGCGCTAAATGGGTTCGAAACAATTTTACCATCCTTCTTCCTGGCAAATGGGTTGCCGCTGATGGGCTAATGGTCTAGGCACTGGGAGAAATAGTAGTAGTCGCAGTAGTAGTACTAGAAACACCGCATTCCGATCGTGGCAGCGAGTGGCAATAAACGCCAATTCGAAACGGGGAAGCTCGAAAAAAAAAATGGAAACATGAAAAGATTAACGATTGGAAGCTGTTCTCACTGTGCACCATTTGATTCCACAACATTTTATTGGGCTCTTCTGGTGGATGTTGTTGATTAAATTTAGTAACAATTCCGACTCGCTCGCACAACACGAGAACGGGAAAAAAGAAAACTCGAAGGAATCTTTTTATTGCCACTTTCCAACGGCGCATTGCGTCTGTTTCGGGCGAAAAGGGCACCACTCAAAACCGTTTGACGTCAAAGGTGACAGCTTTTCGTCGATTGAATTAGAGTGCTTTTTTCAAACGCGATGTTCTTTTTCATCAAGCCATGCTTTGATCTTTAAACAGGGGATGTTCGATGGAAAAAATCCCGATCGAACGAGCCTTCGTTTCGGCGTTTGGGAGTATTATTTCCACCGAAACAAAGGCAGCACCCAATGATTTATGGAAAACAAATCAATTCTGGCACAAGTGTAACAGATGGTACAGAAAGTAAGATAACTTTAAACATTGTTCCTTTTAAAAATGGGCTTTTGGTGTTGTTATTTATTATTAAGCACAATGAAAAGTCGTTTATCGTGGCTCCAACGACCGACGACGGGTTTTTTGTTTTGAGGTATGACGGAATGAATCGAATTCTAAAAATATATTTTCTATTTTTATAGCGGCTTCCTACACCCTCACAATCCAGGATGGAAAAGAAAATACTAGAACGAAGCAAAACATTCGGCCCTACGTAAGAAAATAACATTATGCCCCCGGTATCCTCAGGGAGTTAGGGAGAGAGACAAGGAGTAAAAAAGGAAACGAAACTCCGATCAACGAGCGACAAATTTAGCCGGCGGCCGTTTTTCCCCCTCGGCGTTGATACTTCCTTCGTGAGAAAATCAGGACAAAGCACTCTGATGTGGTGTGGGCAAAGTCCGAACTTTACGTTCTTTTTATACTCATCAGGAATGGCATGGAAGGATGGCAACGGGTGCCTGAAGGAAATTACAAATTACATGCTATTTAGCCCCCTCTATTGCGAGCTTGTTTTCCTTTTTGCTGTTAATGTGCTTCGTTTCCCTCTCCGTTTTTCCCCGGAAACGCTCAAGGGCAGGGCGAAACGGTTCCAAGAATATCCTGTTGATTGGCCAGGAGTTTGACATTTTTCAAACTGCACATTGGATGGCATCGTGTTTTATTTTGTAGGATAGAACATCATCAAAATTCGACTCCTGATGGGACACTTTTTTGTTGGTGGCCGTCTTCGAACCACCGGCAGAAGCAATCTTCCACTTGTCTCAGTGTGAAAACGATATTTAAATGCAAACAGTGCCACCTCTTCCATTTCGGGGTGCCCTTAACGAGACACTTCGAAGTGATCGTTTTGGGGACGGTGTTGCAGCAAACGACACTAAACGAGGACACCTTCGAACGATCGGGATGGCGTTGGCCTGAGTGACAGAGGCAAAGCGAATAAAACAAATCCATGAAACAGACAGAACATCTTGCAAACGGCCATGACCAACCCGAAGGCATGTGGAAGGAAAATAAAGTTGAGGTATTCTCTATTTCAGCGTTCGAAAGTATTTTATCGTGAGCAAACCGGTTGAGATTCGAATGTTGTGGCCTTCTTTTTCTTTTATCCAAAAGAAAGCATCGCAGCGTCAAGTCCATTTTCCACGTGCATATATGGTGCATTCGTATCGCATAGACATAGATAGAAACGACACGCTTCGTCTAAACGAAACCATCAAAGCTGCACAGCACGAGAATGCGCTTTTTTTGCCCTCAAGGTGTCATTTCGGAATATTGCAGCTTTGAAAGCCGGGGAGAGTGAAAAAGAAAACGCCTATCAGTAGAGGTCGTGCTGATTGAACACCCGTTTTGCACGCATTAGGGACTGCTCTTTCAACCGTTTTCATACCTTAAGAGGCGATTTTAAAACGACTCCAAAGGTGTTTCATAAAAAAAACTTTATATAGAAAACCGTGTCAATAAGAAGGCCTTTTGATCGAGGAAAATGTTGTTCTAATGAGGAATTATTTAAACTTTGTTGGTTACTTTGAGAGCCCAAAAGTTTTGTGAGAAAATAAGTCCATCTATAGGTCTAAAGAATTCTCATTTTTTAAATACTATACAGGGGAAATTTGTTTGAGTGCTATTTTATTTAAATTTATGAATTCTATTTGGTTATTTTGTATTATTAGTATTAAGAAGTAAATTTAAAGTAAACCTTGATTCAGCACATACGAAGCACGAGAGATTTGACAACAATTGTGAATAATTGACCAATATTTTTAAAAACTTAAATAAAATCTTCTATGAAACTGAAGTAATGGTTGTGAATACAAAATCAAATACGAAGAAGAATAAGAGTTGTGACAATACATTGGTTTTAAGTATGGTACAATTGTTTTCGGTTGGTTTAGAGCAACAGTTTGCCCTAATCGACTTACGTCCGCGTCCCTTGGAAACCCAATGTTGGCCATTTTACTACCCTACCCTCCAATTCTTTACCCCAGCCAACGCTAGACTCAGTGCGACCCGGGCATGATGTAATGGCGTCAACCATTTGCGGTGACAAACCAACACATATACACAATTAGCGCCTCGGTTCTGGGGGGATTTAAAAGGAAAACCGACCCCGTTTTCTCCGCCAGACCAAGCGAGCACTATTTTCAGCTCGGCTTGCCCTTGAACTGAACGGCGGGTGCTAATCATCAAACGCAAATGTGTCATGGGGGGCTCGGAAAAGCCTCAGTGGCGACCATTATAATTAGTGCTTTTGTGTTGCATGTGTTGGACGCTGGAACCCGTAGCGCGTTGAAAGCGCCAGCCCCAAGCTGCGGTCACACTTTTCCCACAGGTTTTTCACCCGGACACGAGGGACTTAGAAATGGCGAATGCAGAGGCGAGAGGCGTTACGCTCTCCCGGTAGTTTCGTGTGGAAAACTATTTTTCAACCGATCCATCCAGCCGATGGAAATAGGCTAGTGAATAGGAAAAACAGTTGTACCGGGTGAGCGAGTCGGGAAGACTCGTCAACACGCTGGAAAAGCTCACGAGCGAAGGCACATGTATAATAAATAAATTGAGCATACTTTTTCCATTATTGACCTTTTCATGGAAATTTAAATATAAAAAAAAAGGTTAAAGGCCTTTCTCATGAATATTCCACTTTAATGGCGAGACAAGTTGTAGGAGGGAATAGTAGGGATGAAAAAAAAACCTATAGGAAACCGGCGTTCAAGTAAAGCTGGGTAAAATTTATTGTGACCCTTCCGGGCCCGATTGTCCGTTCATCGTCTACCGGCGGCACGAAACCAAACCATCGTCGAGGGTGTTAACTCCTATAGAGGGTTGGGGGAAAAGCGTCTGCCTCTTCCCCGATGGCAATAAAGCAAAACACAACCGGATCCGTGCTGCTGGCCAGAGTAATGAGAAAAAGTTTTTCTTGCTTTCCGGAAGGCATAAATTTACACCCGCAATATATAATACCGATGGCGCGCGGGAGTAAATTTACACACATGAATTAATGCGGTGGCACAGGCACACGGAAAAACACCAAAAGGAAGGATTGTTTGAACGCTGCAACGGCATTATAATATGTATGGAAAAAGGTACATACGTTTAATCTCTCGTTGAGTGGCGGGAAAGCGAAAGTAGGCATTTAAACAAAAACCAGGGCACCCGAACCGAAAGCATGAAGTGTAAAAATTAAAGCAAGAGCAGATCCCCTTACCATCCACTCGTTCTCTAAGGTGCTCTCTGGAGAAAAATTAGGTACCACAAAGAAAATTACCCGGTCATTAATTTCCTGTTTCCTTTCCACGGCGCACATTGGCCACGGCTGAATTGGCCGCTATATACCGCCATCTTAAAAGACACACACATACACACATTGTCGTTTCCATCGTTACCGGAAAACCACGCGGAGCCACAGAAACATTGTCTCGGCAAACATTGACAATGATAACGACATAAACGAGCCCATTATAATTTTATAAGTACTCCTTTTGTTTGCACTTCCCTTTCCGGCCAAACAAGCAGGCCAACAATGTCTTACAAAAATGGAGGCTAATGCTTGGTAAAGTTCAATTACCTTCTACCTTGCGCTCGTGTGGGTTCGGGAACACCTAGCCACCCTCCCTGCACCGTGACCTGAGGTTTGTTCCTTTATGTAAAATAGCACTTTTCCAAAGGGGTCACACACCGTTGTACAAAAGCTCACTCCGAAAGCAGCAGAAAGTGCATGGACAGCTCGTATGAAGGATATGATATGGTTTGGGAAGCTTTTATTTTTTCACTTTTTTTCTTGGGAGTTTTTTGTCGTCTCGTAGTCATTACTGGATAAAAGGATTGGCATGCAGTCACCGCAGTTGAGTGGAGCGCAATCTAATTTTCGGGTATACATAACAGAGCTGAGAAACGCCGGGTTGAAGATGAAAATTTATGCACCCACGGATCTTTTCACGTTAGCGATAAGGATGTTATTTAAGTCTTCGCTCGAATGTGTTTCTATCTACGGTTTGCACTCCCGCGAACCGGTGCGAGCAAATTCGAATTAAAAAGTCCTCCCCTGTTTAACCCTATTTTGGACCCTTTTTTGGAGCGTGTAAGCAAAGAAGAAATGTGCATACACTAAACAAGAAACTAATTTATGCACAAAGAAGGACGTACGACTATGGTGTGAAATTTTGTACCCATTTTGGTATTCATGAATCTGTTGCAAAATAAAGTAAAATAATAACGAACACTGACTTTCCACGTAGGAAAATATTTTACACGCCGTTACTTTGTAACGGGAATAATTTCGTAAGTTTACGATGGAGACGCATGGTGCCCCGTAAAGATAATCTCACCCAATCTCGCCATTTCGGAGACGTCAGGCCATTTTTCACGTTTCGAAAACAAGCACGAAATTACTCGCTTGCATGGCAATTTGAAGTAAGTCCTACGGAGCGGCCTTTCCGAAGGGTTGCTGCGAAACAAAGGAGCTCCAATGGAAGGAAAACGCTTGGTAAATTGTTCACACATTGCTTCGATATGAACAAAAAAAAAATTTACCAACACAAAACGCCCGTTAATAATGCTTCGCGAGGGTGTAAATCATTCCCTGGTGCATTGTTTTGGTTTACAATCAAACCAAGAACGCGCACTCACTTAAAAACTACCTCGGTGTACCGCTCCGCGTGGAGAGAAAGGAGTAAATAACTCGGAAAAGCGGAAAACACGATTCGAAGAGGGAGGAAAAAGCGAGCACAAAGGGAACAAAAAACAGTCATTACAAAGTCACGCGATTCGTGTGGTGCATTTAGCGCGCATAATACTCTTGAAAGATAAAAATCCCACCCCGAACAACAATGCAGCCCCCAACAGGGAAAGTTTTGTTCCTCGGAGATGCGTAGGACTAAGTGCAGTTTTTGTTATGACTTTGTCGGCTGGTTTTTGTTCGGATTCATTTCCTCTGTGCTTTATTTTTACCACGATTTATATCCCGGCGAACAATGTCCGGAGCAGTGAGCTTTAGTGCAACATATGGATGGACTTTGGCCTTTTGGCGGAAAACGCCCTTTCGAAGCGTTCGTGCTTATACCGGTTCAAATCCGACAAACGGTGGAAACGGAGGGGTAGGTACCGGGGTCGAGGGTCAGCGGTTTTTTGGGTTTGGTAGTGTGGTCGTCCTTTCATCACCTTGTGGAAGCAGGCCCCCCTCCCACTCTTTTGTGGGCGAGTTGACAAAAGTTGACTGCCGAGATGGAAGTGAATATGTTTTTCACGTCCCTTATCCCCCAGGAAGTGCCACCGTACGGATGCAGTGGGAGGCGCAAAAACTCCACAGGGTGGAGGTCGCTCATATGAGGAGAAAAAGTGACATCCTTTATTATTATTTGTCGTCGTCGTAGTCGGTCGGGATGTCTGCCGGTCTGAACGCGCGAACACAATGGGAAAGTGAAAAAGGGCGACGAGCAACAGGATTAAATGAACAAATAGCACACGCAAAGATGAACACCCATATGGTGTCACGGCTCGAGCGAGGGAGAGGGAGAAAATGGGGCCCGACCGAATTAGGGATTTTCGGTTGCGGAAGCCAAAAAGACAGACCTTGTTCGTGTGTTCGGAAAAGGATCAGACTGTTACGGGCTTTGGGGAAAACGCGCTCGAACGGAAATCTTAAAGCCGATTAAACCCAAGTGAAAGGTTGAATCGAAACCTTTGTCTAAAGGGTCCAGGATATGAATGAACCAACCGAACCAACAAACAAGGATTAACAGGACTACGGTTGTGATAGGGATGCTTTAGTAACGAACCGTACCATAAATGCAAAAAGTTGATAATTTCAAGTAGTACGACAAAGAGCAAATTGAAAGGATTATAAATTAATGGTTGAAAAGCGAAAAGCTAAAACCGGTGAAGGTAATCCTTTATAGTGGAATCATTTCAGTTAAAAAAAAACTACGAACAATACTTGGCCCAAATGATACTTTTTCTGTTAGAAAACTTTAAAAATGGCTTCTTGTTCCAACATTTGACAAAAACGAGCAGCACAATAATAGAATTTCAAGAACCCTAGAAACGATAATAAGTTCCTTTTGTCCTGTGGGACATATTTTTCATTCACTTGTCCTGGATGTTTCATCTCGTTGCAAGAACACAGAAGGAGGGTTTGTTCACATTACAATTATCAGTAGCGAAGGATAACAAAATAAATCCTAGAATGATTTTAAAAATAAACTGCCATCCATTAAATGCAACAAAACATGTGCTCCTGCAGAATGGCACAATAGAAACGTTCTTCTTTACTGCTGAAGCTCCTGTTGCTAGCTGTAGCGTTTCGAAAAAAAGGCAGCCACACAAAGGTTGTGGCCTCTCGAGAAGTCACCGTTTACTGCACAGCGATGACGACGGCGACCGGACGACGTTGTCCTCGAGTTCAGGGGGGATAAAATGAGTACAAATGGCTTACAGTTTTATTGCTTCGGACGGACTCCCGAACGAAATGGACTGGGGCGTGCTCTCGTTCATTTGCTGCACACTCGGTGTGGAGTTAAATGACGCGAATGGAAGGAAGATGTTATCCTGCATGTTGGTTTATTTCCCCTTGCCCACACTCTCTCTCTTTTTCCCTAAGCTTCATGGCATACAGGAATGGACCAATGCTGGCCAAAATGCAGGCACGATCGGTGTGAAGCATTTAAAAAGGATTTCGAACTGTTTGGAACCTTGGGATTCGAGAAAAAAGGCCACATCGAACGGGTTTGTTTGCTTTCGCCTGGATTCTACTGAACGACGATGCAACGATGGTCGTGATAAAGAGTAAACTAATAAAAACCCGGGACTGACCAATTTCCAAAACCTGAATCCTGTGAACGGAAAAGCGGTCGAATGTTAGCATTAACCTTGCCTGTGCAAACGACGACGACAAACGAAAACTTGGTCAGGTGAAAGTTATGTTAATCCGATGTAAAACTTACGGTTATTGCTCGGCTACTCGGGGCTATCGTTACAATCGATCTATTAGGGGTCGGCAAAGCATCAAGCACACATACACACACACACGTGTTAGTGGCCACGTTCACCAAGGAGTACGGAAACTCCAAGCAAGGAATGTCGCGGTGGGTCATTCGAGCCATGGTCACGAAGTGCAAATAATGTTGCGCCGAGTAAAGTGAGACAAAGATTGACGTAATGCTTGCGGGGTGTGGTGTCTGTGTGAGGGTGTGTGTGTGTGAAAAACAACAGTGCACAAAGGGCGAAATAGGAGCCGGACCTCTTCAAGGGCACAAGCGGACATCACCGGCACCGGAAGAGCCATTTAGATAATGAATCCCATTTTGAAAGCGATCCGACTAGCCGGAAGCTGTAATTTATACTCTACTCTGCACATAAAGTAAACAATGTTTTATCAGTTGTTGGAGGCTGTTGAGCGTAAGTACGGTTAGAAAATAAACACCGTTTGGGTGGTAGGAGACAACAGGGAAATAGATTTTGTTTCGGAATTGCCCTGAGATGTGGTAAAATATCATATAATTTAATGGACAGTATTATAATTATTAATCATCAATGGAAAAATTAGTTTAATCTTAAAGTTGCCAAGCATACAAAAATCGTATGTGTATGTTATAGAAAAGAAAGAATTTAGATAACTTTTATCATTTTTCTTTCAATTAAAATTCCCTTCTCGGTTGAAAATCCGGTAGAAATTCCCTTCAACACGTGACACATCTGCGGGCTGACGGTGAAACCTGAGAGGCTAATGATAGCGTGGCTCTGGCGCAGCTTTGACACTAACAAGAAACCGGCTGTCGGGCAACCACTCGAAACATGAGCACGCCAACCAGTAAGAGGCTTGCTGACGACGGTGAACGACGGTGGTCGGAGTCTTAACAGGTTCCGGGAGCCCGACTGTTCCCGTTTTAACGCTACACGCCGGGTGTATCAGTAGCCATGTGGAAAACGAGTTTCCTTTCTCCGGCCTTTACTCGTGCGCGAAAAGAGCTTATTCTGTCAGGCACGGAACGGCGGAACACGAGAGTGTGTAGTTTTTAATTAAACATTCACGTCATTTACTTCACAACCACCACACGCGAATGTGCTTGTGCGAGCGACGCTCGGCAAAGGACATTTGGTCTGGAAAAAGTTATCCGTGAAACTTTTCAACCCCCTTCTTGTGGTTTCGTTTTAAGCCATGGAAAGGAGCATCGTTTCAAGGGGGTTTAGAGGGGCAATTTTTGATTACGATACATTGGCTCGGTGGTGCGCGATCCGCTTTTTCGTCTCCACTTGCGTGAATAGCACGGTTTGAAAAAACCGGTACGTTTGAACATCGACCGGAAATTGCATGGTGTTTGAAAAATGAATGCACACGGTTTCCTTCTGCATAATGCACACGCGTGGAGGTCCGCGCCAAAGGAACATCCGGATCGATTGGGATGGTGTGTCCGGGAATTTGTTGATCCCCTGATGATGAGTCCGCTTATCGATCGCCTCTCGAGGTCACATCCTGGATGGCGTCCTTGTCCAAGCGAAACGCACCCTTAAAATGGACACGTTTTCCCATCGCCGCGTTTTCGCATCGGACCAAGGACAAACGGACCATTTCTCCAATGTCACCCGCGAGGAAAATCACACACTCGCAACCAGTGGATTTCAAAAGTGCTTATTGAATCGAATGGAGAAGTGGACAAAAACCCTCCCCACGAGGATGTGAATAATCCCAAGGTTTGCCCGAAGCGAACTGCAACATTGAACGACATTGTTGCACCGTTGCATCGTTCCGGTAGCAGTTTAATTCCACTCACGTAACTCACGCTCACACATCCTCGGAGGTTTTTCCGACCCTGGCAGACAACTATGTGGAAATGTCACTCTCGTAGCATTCCAACGAACAACGACTCGGTGTGAGGTGTCTGTAAATTCACTGGAAAATGTTTAAACCTCAAAAACCACATTCCAGTGCATCACTTCGGGCGGGCAAATAAGCAATGGAGCGTCCCAGTGTTTTTCCGAGGGCGGAAATGTGTCGATGTACGTTCCTTCCTCCCGGTTCGACGTTTCGAAACAATGATGCACGCAATTGGTCGTTTGTTCGTGTGGAGATTTGTTCGTGGTTTTGATGAGTGTGCCAAGTGCCCTTCCGGAAGATCGATGTATGGATGCAGCAGCGCCAACAATGGCGTTTACTTTGTGCCGTCGGTCACACAACGGTCGACTGAGCGAAGGGATTGTACTTGACTCCGCAAGTTATCAAAAGCAAAAGCACCGAAACGACTGACCATTCGGCGGAAATCGGACGACATAATTGTCGGTGGTTTGCAGCGTTTCAATTAATCGTGCACTTTCGGTCGGCAGATTCGAACAAGGACGCATTGGGTTAGTGAGATATGATAGTCCTAACCACAAGGCAACCTTACTTCAAACATTTAGTTTATGCTCGCATTATGGTCACTAATATCGATATATTTTAAACCCAATTACTAGCCAGCATTATCTTGCCCTGCTCCGGTGAATCTGCGCTTTCATAATCGTTTGCAGGCAACGTTCAATGTTCGGGCTGCGAGCGTTTAAATCAATTTCAACCAACTCCCAGCGAGCTGGTTCTCCATTTAATCGCACCGTTTCCACAATTGTGCTCGCGTACCATATTGTTCATTTAAATAGTTTGAAGGGCGAACGGCCGCGTCCTGGCAAGCGAAAATCCCTACACCCTTGTACGGCCACGAAACTCTCCCACCCTCTTACCACACACGATCGCGATCCTTTCGCTATTGTTACCTTTTGTGCCAGTTGTTCGGTTTGGCAGCGAAAAGGGGAAAATTTATTATACTTTCGGGAAATTAAACGGCACCCGATTTGAGCAGCCTCGGTGCGGGGTTTTATGAGGATGGATGTCACACAACTAACTGAAAGGTAGGTGGGATACGGGGTGGTCGCGGTGGAGGCCACGTTCTCCAGCGACAGCATCTGGAACCCCATTTTCCAATAGAGAGAGAGACGGCGCGCACCAAAACTTTCCCGCCAGCCGCTTGATAATTATTTAGCGGAAGAAGATGGTTTGCGGTGGGAAGTGGCGGTTTGTGGCTCGAAAGCGAAAGGCGAGACGCGCATTTCCACGGCATTGGAAGCGACGACGACGATCGGGTTCGGGGTTGGACCGATCCATAAATCAACGCACCCACCAACAACAACGCCCGGCGAGCCGCTCGGTGAAGCGGAAAAACAAAGCATTTGTTGTTGTTAATTTATAATTAAATCATTATTCATGGGCCTTCCGCTATCGGCGTGTGGAATGTCGTGGTCCTTGCGCGCTTTGTGCCTACGGTGCCGCGTATCATATATTTACCTTTCGGTGATATTTTGCCCTCTTTTCCTTCCACTTTGCCCCTCAGTTCGACCTTCAGTGAAGTTTTGTTTTGTGTCGAAAGTGGTCATATGGGAGCTTTTCTTCTCGTGTCTTCGAAGAAAGCGAGTCATATAATTCTCAAGCGGGCAAGTGGACGCTCTTTTTCTTCTCAGTACAACAATTTACTGTTCTGTGAGAAGCCGGTCAACAAAATCGATGGGTGGTGGCGGTTTAACGGAAGGTGATGAAAAGAAGAAGGCACAATTTATTCCCCGGCACGATGCAACGATTTCCCCAACGGCCGGGGCGTATAACTACACATATCCTCCCAGGAGAGTTTTCCCGGCAAGATCCTGCCCTTTGCATGGTCAAGAGATTCTGTGTGTGTGTGCGTGTATGTTGGTGGACGAATGATGAATGGACCCCATTGGAGCTATCGCCACTGACCAGCCGTTCCTCTGAGTGCATCCTTTCCCAGTTCTTTGTCTTGCAAAAGGTCACCATCCCCATAATGGACGCCACGAGTACGTAGAATGTGTAATTTTCTGCCAAGTGTTAATAAATTGCCACATGCCATCCGGATAATGGGACGGCACATATATCTATGGCGCAATGTGGGTAGTTTTTGCATTTCCATAAAAAGCATATAAATTGTGTTCATAATGGGGAGCTAATGTGCGAGTGGATCCTCCTGCAATATGTCGTTTTTTTTCATGCGCAATGTGCAGAAAGGAATATTTTGAGTAGGAAAATAAGCAAAATAATGTTTCAATCGAAACATTTAAAGCCGTATTAATATTTTTATATACAGTCGACTCTCGATAATTCGAAGTTGGAGGGACCCAAAAAAAGTTCGATTTATCGAGAGTTCGAAATATCAAGAGCGGTAGGAAATAAAATTGATAAAACACGTCTTATGCACATAGTTCTATATTTTAGGCAAATATGTACACACATAAATTGTTATTTATATAAAAAAGTGGCAAAAATTTCAAAAATACTTATTTTAAACAAAACATTCTGCTATTTGTTTTGTTTCAAAGCACTGAGTTTCACTTCGTCTATAAAATTTTCAATAGTAAATATCGATTGCAAAATAATGTCATTGCTGACACCTGACTGGAGGCGGAAGTCTCGTATTTTTTTAGTGAACTTTACGCTTCTTTTACGCTTAATAGGTGTAGGATGTGACACATTCTATCACTTTTCAGCTTGCATTTCGAATTGTTGCAAATTGAGTGGGTAGAGCGTCGAATTATCGCGCGAAAAAAACAACCCAGCTTCGAATTTTACTTCGAATTACCGAGTGTACCAAATCGTATTGGTTTTATTCGAAATAGCGAGAGTTTTCCAAGGGACTACTGATATATTTCGAATTATCGAGAGTTTCGAATTATCGAAAGTTTGAATTAGCGAGAGTCGACTGTAGTTCCTTGTTAATGGATTCTGACCGACATCCTTTTCAATAACATCAACCACCAAAGTGCACGGTGGTCATTTCAGTCCCAGGTGGATGGTGGTGTTTCCTGCATTCAATAAAACGCAATTGTAAATGGTTGGGTTACACCTTAATACACCTGCGGCAGTGGTATATTAATTCAGAGAGCTAAATGTATTGTTTTTACATCCTCCCTAATGGATGACCGACCCACCCCAAAGTTGAGTTTACGATTGAAAACCAGTTGTGTTTGTTCTGAAACACGACTATCTGCCCGAGGGCTTTTAAATGGCATTGAAATTCATTTGCTTATAAAAATAAAAATAAATTACTTTCGATACTTTCACAACAATAAAATCAATCGATGGTAGGCTTAAAACGCAATTGTAAAGAATGGTTCGTTTTCTTTTCCCTCCTGCTGTGGCAAGCAAAGTTGTTCACAGTCGGAGCTTTCAGCAGCAAAACAACAGTTGAATCAACAGATACTCCACAAATCCTAGATGGAGATAAAAAATACCCAACCAGTGAAAAAAGGGGCAAGAAACGTTTGGGGGAGGGAGGGGTAGGAAATACGACAGCAATCATCGTCGTCGTGTTGCCTGCCGAGTTCGAGTTGAGCTGCTGTTGATGATGTTTCGATGTCCAATAATCATAAATAAGCCCGTTCCGGTTCACGCCTCGAACGGTCGTGATTTAGCTGGTGGCCAGGCTTGGCCCTGGGAGGGGCCCATTCGTTTTTCCACCCGTCGACGCAAAGCTTTTCGGGCTTTGCTGGCCCAACCAGCAAAACGAAACGCGGCCTGTTCTCACTTCCGGTCGGGCGCGCTCACTCCGGTGGTCATGGATGCGTTCTAATTTAATTACCTCATTAATTCTTGCACGGGCGAGAAGAGAAGATCGGTTTCTGAGGGTGAGCGAAGGGGACGCTTACTGCGCCTCCGTTAACTGGAGGGGTTGGGATCAGCAGCCAGCAAAGCAAGGGACACAAAGGGCGAACGAATGAAATTACCATCAAAAGCCACGTCAACAGAAAAAAAAAACAAGGAAT
>KE524970.1:363736-391347 GCA_000441895.2 Anopheles sinensis
CCTTGCACGGACGAGAAGAGAAGATCGGTTTCTGAGGGTGAGCTTCCTGTGCTCCGTTAACTGGAGGGTTGGGATCAGCAGCCAGCAAACCAAGGGACACAAAGGGCGAACGAATGAAATTACCATCAAAAGCCACGTCAACAAAAAAAAAAAGGAATGAAATTATACGCCACGCAGATACTGATGCACAAACAACTCAGCGTGCTAATAATAAGCATTGGAAAAATATAAACAACAAAAGGAAAGGAAGAGGAAGGGAAAACGAGAAAACCCAAAACGATGACGATGGTGAACATTATTTGATATTCTCTTTGTCTCGCTTTCATCAATTACATTAACACCGCGTACCGCACGGTCGAGTGACTTTTTATTACAAGCTACGTAGCGAAATTCCGGGCGACGAAGCGAAAATAGGGGGAAAAAACAGCGCAAAGTACGGTGCAGCTGTTAATACCGTTAATGTCACCCTGCAGCTGTTTTCCACGCGGATGCCCAACAATAGGCGGGGGAAAATTGAATAATGGTAATAAGAACAAAACTCACACGGCCTATTCTCGGATGTAATTGGCAACGAAAAACGAGTTCATTATTTCGAGTGCGGTGGAACGGCTTTGCCCCCATGCGCTGTTCGATTTGCATGCAAGTGAACCACCAGGCGCCTCCATCGATAAAAAGCGCTTGCACAGTGCATGAAAAATGGATCGACAGGTGGTGAAAGTCAGCTTACCAGAGAGACTCAGTATGTCAATCATTCCAATGCCAAATAGAAGGGCGTCGTCGTCGCGGGGTAAAGCCGGGTGGTATTGCGGGTGAAAACCCCGATCTGTAAGAAGTCGAAAAGGAGAGTGAAGAAAAAAAGGAAATCAATAAAAGCGTTCCAATAGCAACACGCGCGCGAACATGACAGGATGACTATGTGATGACACTGATGACGTGAGTAAACGCGCGATGTCCTGCCCGAGTGTCGGAAAAAGTGGTGGAAAAAGCGTACGCCTCTGACGGATGTAAATATTTAATCAACCGGGAGAGAGGGAAAGCACTCCCTCGAGGGAGGGAGAGTCGAGAAAAATCAGGAAAAATCCATGCCGTCTGGCCCGGAGGGCAGGTGTGGTCTTTTACTTTTTCTCACGGGCCGGCCACCGTTTGTTCAACACTTGACCGAAACCGAAAATAAAAACCAACGGAAACGAAGCCCCAGCGCGAGTGGAGTGGTTCGGTGTCTTCTTTGGCTGAAGGTGTGTGTGTGTGTGTTTTTTCCTGCTTTTATTCACCGATGGTGGACCGAAAGATGATCACGGTGATGTCCTTTCTGTGATACCGCCCATCCACAAGAGCCCAAGAAGTGTTCGGCTAAATATAGCCATCAAATAGACGGTTATTGGATGGCGGTTGAATGGTTCCAGCGGGACCAAGCAAAACCATCGGCAGCAAAAGCAAGCAATAAAAAATGAACAAAACAGTCAGGAAGAAGAAGAAAAACGCAAGGAAATGAGCAGCAGAGGAAATGGAAAGAAGGCGAACGGTAAAGTAAACGGTTCTCGCCAGAAAACCATATCTGCTCGGCGAAGGAATTTGGACACGCGGGTGTGAATGTGCATTTTATTTGATTTCTCGTTCGTTTTTTATTTCGTCTCCCGACCCCACTTGGCTTGGCCCACACCCTCACCGGATTGTCCTGTTTATGACCGTTTTCGGCGATTTCCGAGGTGTCCAGCCGAGGCGTTTCCCAAACCGACAAAAGGTGTCACCGGGCCGATGTCGATTCGGTTCATGTCCGTTGGTTTTTTTGCTACGATGCTTCCTTTTTTTTTGCTCTTCCCACCATTTAGCCACGGAATCTCTCTCAATATATCTCTCTCTTTCTCTTTGTAGGCCATACCATCGGCGTCCATCGGACCACGGACGACATCATTATAACGGCGAGCGAGTAGTAATAATAATCCCTTCTCATCATTAAATCCGATTTGGTGCTTTTCGTTGGCGGTAGGTTCCGTTGCGGAATGTTTTCCGGCTTGGAGCTCATCCAAATCACACACACACACACACCACAACTGCACAAAAATACAAAAAAGGATGAAAAAGGCTGGTAAAGCGGTGTCGAGATGACCACCACCATCATCACGGTTAGAGGAGGTGGGTCGATTTAGTGCATGCGATTATTGTAAGCGCGGCCGGTACCGAACCGGAAAGTGGACGAAGCTCAGGAAGCGATTTCCCCGGCGCACGATGGGTTTCAGCAGTCGAAGGGATAATGCTTCAATCCAATTTATGAACATTATTATCATTCTCTCTGAAAAACCGGTGTTGTGGTATTGCCCACCCCGAACGGGCCATTTGCAGCCAGCACGGATGATGCTAAATTGAGTTCTGTTGGTGGTTTTGTTTAATGGTATTTTTTCGTTCGGTGTTACAACAAATTGATGCAAGAGGGGAAAGAGATGAGGTGGGTGCTTTTTAAAGTCTTTTGTACACATGGAAGCGTTAATTAAAACTGATTGAAACGGAGTAGTGTGGTAATGGTTATGGAGATGATTGTATATTAAACTAGTCCCATAAACGATAATACTACAGATTGTCCATTGTTATCGCTAATGAACAACGATACGTTTAATGATTGCTTATTAAAGTATCACATTTAAGTGTTATTGGCTCAATTAGCATAAACATTTTCAATTTTCACAAACATATCACAGGGAAATATCGTGCTTGGTACAACAAGGAATGAAAAACAATTTAATGTTGACTGATGATAAAAATACACCGTAGTTTTGCTATTGTAATGCCGTGTATTGGCTTAAATAATATATTTAAAAAAATGAAATTGATCAATCTTTACTGTAGTAGTTGGATAATATTAGTTTAGAAATAAAAAAATATTTTAGTTCTATCGTGGTATTAATATATTATTTAAACATTTGCCAGGCTTTTTTAAAATTGTTTGCTACTCTGTCGTGCCTAATACGTGCTGAATAGAAGTTGTTTTGTTGGCAAGAGTGGTCTGGCCGTATTTCTTGGTGCTGAATAGATGTTGGATTTAATGTTTTTCTTAAAATGAAATTAATTAAACAAAAAATACCTCGCATGCAAAACTTAACTTTAACTGACGGGAATGTATGCATTGGGAATAAAAATAATTAAATTAATTCCTATGTATAACACCACACCTTTTTTCCGACGAATGGGTCGTGCATGAAAATTTAGAGGAGTTATACCAGCGAAAAATCAGTATTTGCAAGAAGGACTACAATTAGTTTATGAAGAAATATATTATCAACAGCTGGCGTGTTCAAGACAATAAACTGTAAAAAGCATGAGATATTTCGTTGGTGTGCTCGAAAAGTCAAAAGATCGAATTATGAACATAACGGATGGAGTAGACTAGCGGATTTTTTTCTCCTCTATGATACTGTATAAGACATCAACGAACAATGCACGCAAATCGAAAAGTGGGAATCAAACAACAGCATTATCTTGCAACGATAGCTTTACGGTGCATTTTCTATTTCTTCCTTCCCAGCACCGTTTCTTTCTGTCGGTGGAGAAAATCCACCATCCGCGTTGCAACAGATTGCAATCAACAGAACCGTATTGTAGCGCTCGCCCGTGCTGTTGGAAAATTGATTTTCTCTGTCGCGCAAAAGACGCTAGCTGCCAACAGGCGACCTCTGCCAGCGCCGGGAAACGCTAGACCACTTGCCGAGACATGATCTGAGTGGTGAAAGCAAAGCCAACGTGCCCCGAAACAGCTTACCACAATAATCGAATCCGAGAATCCAGCATCGCGCACAATTTTCCTAAAAACGGATGCTGTATCGGTTCGGGTTCCGTTGGTGGATTTCGTGGGTGGGCTTGGTTTTCTTCGCCTCGAAGAGATACAACCCAAAATCGATTCTACAGCAGCCAAATCCAAACCCAACCCCACTTAGCACGTGGTGGTGATGGTGCCTGGCTTTTACTTTCATTTTCTTTTGTATTTTTCGACCAACCAACCTGCAACTTTTCGTCTTTCACTGACGGAGTTTATCGCTTGCTGTCTTATTGGGCCCCCGTTCGACTGGAAAGATTGCTGCCACAAACGATGCCAGCCAGCACATTCCCAACGTACGCAGACAGTTGCCGGATTCTAAGCTGCCAGCACGGAATGATCATATTATGATGTTTCTCTTACTTGCTGCCGAAAACAAGAATGAACCAAATGAAAACAAAAAAGAAAAAAAACCCTGGATCATCAATCCGACCCCCATCGGCCTGGGGCGGTACGGCGGGAAGAAATTCAACAAGCCACCGCCAAACGGGAATAACCACGCCAAAAAATAACGTGACGCCGCAGAGCGGGCTCGTGAAATTATGTTTGGTATAAAATGAAATTTATGACTTTATTTATGACCTTCTCCTTGGCGCGAGGGAGGGAGCCAGGGGGCAAGGTTGCGAGGGGGTCGTGTATGTTTTATTTCATTTTCCCCTTCCTCATCATCAGCAGCATCAGGTTGCCCCAACTGCTTGTCGGGGAAGAACAGCACTCCGTTCCTTCGACTCCGTTGTTGCCAAATAAATTTCTGCCTCGTTGGGATTGTGTTGAACATTTTCATCAAACCAGACCCTCTTGCTGTTTTCCTTCACACACACACCATTAGCGAAAAGAGCACGCCCGGAGGACATTAAAACAACTTTAATTGTTTCCATGTCCCCCGGCCGAGTCTCTGCCTGGAAAATGTCCCACAGAACACCGGCGTCCTCCTCGTTGTGTCGAACATAAAATGTCGGATATTTTTCAGGATTAACGAAATAGCGGTCGAGTCTAAAAGTGTTAGACTATAGTTTTCTGGTCCGGCAGACCGAGGCTGGTTGCCGAAATGGTTGGCAAAGAGAAAAGAAGGAAAAAGGCACGTGTTTTAACTTTATCGGTGTCCTGTAAGGAAAATGAATTCTAAAATAGTAGCCTCTGGCGGTGTAAAACCGGTAGGCTACTGGCGGAACCAAAAGGATTGGGAGCAGTGCTTGAAGGCGGAAGGATCGGAAATCTGCGCGCAAATTGCCACCGAAGCACTTTTCCAGACTTTTACTGCCTTCCACAAAGGTGCGAAAAAGGACACGCAAAGCTTATCGGTACAACCGTTTGCGCTCGGGAAACTTGCTAACTTGCACAACGGCTGCTCGAGGCTTTCCCGCAAAAGGGGGGGTGGGGTGGGGGGGGAATGATTTACCATAAATTAGTTTACGATGTTTCGGTGCATCGTTACAACAAAATGCGGCACGGCTGAATTTCGAACCAAGAGTAATGGGAAGACGCTTAGTTACACAACCTACCAGAGAAGCCTATTTTCACTGGTGAAAAACGCTACCAGGCTCTTCACTTGGTGGTTTCCAATGCTCCGGGGGCTGCTGATACTTGGCTAATGCTCCGAACAAGAAGCCGAGCAAAGTTCTTGCGCCAGAAACTACCACTGCATTATGGCACCACGGGCCACAGGGTTTTTAAGCCAAGCCAGGGTTTTAAGCTTGTGGTACTTTCACGGTTGCGAAGGAGACAAGTTAGGTGAAACTTTCGAGACGATGAGCAACGGGATAGTTTGATGCCGAGTTACTGCTAATGCCGCGCGGCTAATGATAATAGTTTTATCCCGTGGTGGAAAGTTTTCCAAGTTACCTGTGGCAGTGAGCAGCGAAGAGTGCGAATATTTTCCATTAGCGAGCGAAAGCGAACGATGCCAAGGAAATTAGCAAAGACTTATTAAAACTAATTTGAAAGCGAAAGAGTTATCTAAATAAATATGCTTAAAATTTATTTTACTCGTATTTTATTTCAGCGTGCAGCTTTTGCTAAATGTAATTTAAAATGTAAAAAAAATTTCCCCTGTCTTAAACTTTTTTGTGTTTCCAGTTCTAAAACATCCGACAAAGACACATTGTTTCACAAGCGGTGAAAAACTGCCCAATGTTTTCCATCGACAAAATTGCCATTATAAATAAAAACAAATGTCCCATTACAGAAGCCGTTCCCTGATATATTTGAAAACGATTGATCCCGTAACGTTCGTTTTTGCTCACAATCCTTTCCTAAATGGCCGTTATTGTTCTAAACCGCCGTTTGGGAAGCGTTTAGTTTTCCCGCCCTTTCCATGTCGCGATGGGGGAGGGGGGGGGGGGGGTGAGGTTTTGAAAAGGAAAAGGTTGTTTTTCCTTGTTTTGAATTGTCTACCGAGTTTTATAATGGTGCTTAAAGAAAAAGATGGATTTCCCTTTCTTTTGTTTAAAAAGTGTTCGATAGAGCCGGTAAGATTTATGTGATCGACCGCCAGAGTATGTTTGGCTTTTCCCCCTTTCGATAGTGACGAAGAAAAACGGGCTTGTGCCGATGCTGCTGTGTGCGAAACCACTGCTGCTTATCCTCCCGAAATGCCGTATCGGAAAACTGGCGCATTCCCAGCCCGGAGAATTCGTTCTGGGAAGGGGCGCTCACCACGAACCCACGAAAGACAGAACCGGTGGTGTGAGAGAGAGAGAGAGCGAAGGAGGGAATTTTTGCTCCCCGTTTAATTTTTATTGTAGCCTTTTTCCGCAAGCTGAAGGGTGCTTGAGCGCTGTCGCGCCCTTGTCACACTTCCGGAGTGCGAAGGAAAACGGCGAGCCGCCAGGCCCACTTCGGTCGACGTTTCCTCTTTGACGGCGGTTCCGGCGTTCCGGCGGCGTTGGAGAATGCTTGAGTGATGATTAAGAGCGGCTCGAACCGGCACAAGTGTTATCGTGCCGAGGGCATCGAGGTGGAAAATAACAAGTTGTTGCGGAGTGCCTTTTCATGGGACTTTCATTTGGTGACTGCTTTTTTTATGGCCGAACCATTCGATGAATTTGAACTGGGTGTGTGTAAATTATTGCGCATTGAAGTTGGTTGTTCGAATTGAACTACTGTAAATTTTAATTAAAATTGATTTGTGCTCCAATTGTTAATAATTCTAAAAATGGATTTTTGTTTAAAGTGACCCAATGTCGTAACGAAACAGGTTTCCCTTCTAAAAACCAAGAAAAAAGCTCTCGTGAAGAAACCTTTAAGGCTACGTACTGAGTCAGCCGGACAAACAATCTGGAAAAGTTGGCTCGTGCTGTCTTTACTGCCAACAAGTCAGCAGCAGCGGAAGCAACTTTTCATGAGCCCGCAGCCCTCCGGGACTACCGGGGCTATCTATTTGCAATCAGTGCAAATCTTTTCGTTCGTCGGGTTTCCGGAGTGAAACAGAAGAAAATAGAAACACTACTGGACGGGCAAAATGTGGGTCAAAGGAAAATGGCGGAAAACGATAACTTCATCTCAAATTTGCTCAGCGAAAACTTTCCTACACGCGCTCATATACGTAATTTAGAGACTCGGGGATAATAAAAACAATGAATGACGCAGTGCAATCACCAGCCAGCCAGCCAGTGTGGGCTGCACTTCTGAATGCAGTGTGACGCTTGCCGTCCAGGGAAGTGATAGTTTTTCTTTCTACTGGAAGAAAAAAAAACCAATCCGTTCTCAGTATCGAGTCCTTGTGCAACGGTTGTGCAAAACTTCCACAAACTAAGCTCGGCAATAAAGGAGGGAGAAGGGAAAAACGCTGGCACACAAATCAACTGTTGTTTGTGCACTGCACAACTGCATTGCATCGGCATTTATAAGTTGGTTGGTTATCCGTGCGCGTCTTTTCTGCGCTTGACTTCGAACGCTGTTCATTATAATCCTCCCATCCGGGATGTACTGGAACCGGTTGTATTTGAGTCCTTCCGAGAAAGGACAGGAAAGAAAATTGGTTTAACAATTAGTTTTTCCCCGGTACGAAACGAAGGAAAACAACGTCTGCACTGCTTTTCCTGGAAGCTGCATTGTTTTATTGGTGTTGAAAAACGGACCGTGTTTGTCGCCTCGATGGCAATTTTCCAACGGTGGGTTTTCCATGTCCTTGGCCTGGCGAACAAACACAATCGTTTATCACGAAAAAAATTATGCATAGAGAAATGAAGATAATTTTTCCAAGCTGATAGTTGGAAGTATCTGAAAAATCAAAGTCTCTAGCGAAATCTGAACGAAACGAAAATTTGCCATAAAATGTAAAAACGTCAGTGTTAAAGTGATTTTTCTTTGTGCACGTCACATTCGGATTGATGTTCTTCTAAGCACCACAACTTGTACTGGGTTTTTACCACATAGGCTGGTTATTGACTATTTCCCGCCAAATTTACCAATTTGCTATCTTTTTAGCTTCTAGGATTTATTTTGATTGTCAATATTCTCATTTATTTTTTTTATTAAAATACTTAAAACAAATGACAAATCAAACGTAGAGTTTGTTTGAGATGGTTTTGCTGGCAAATTTTGTACCATATTTCTACAACTGGTAGCTTTACACATTACGTTCCTTGTGTATGTCTGTTATATGTTGTATTTATGTGCGCCTCATGTAAACCTTCCAGAACATTTTACATTTGATGAGTTTGCGGTTCATGTGGATTGTACTTAATGTTGATAACTCTCCATTTTGTTATTTGCGACTTATATAAACTTGTCTTATGTCTTATTTTATTCTGAAGATTCCCTGCGTAAATTGATCGGTCGTAATTGTAATGCTGGCCCAATTTGCGTTGCCGTAAGTTGTCCGTTGGAAAATTAAAAGCTGCTTTTACGGGTAATTTGTTCATCAAGCAAATAGGTAACTGCGCTGAACTAACACCACCACCGCCATCATCATCAACTAGTGTTCTGTTCATATTGGGTCGAATCCCCTGACCTCCTGCACCCCTTCCCCTTCACCATAAAGATTTTCATCGAGTGCATTAAAATCAAAGTTTCAATTTGTTCCAAAGTACCTCCCCATCTGGCTGGAAATGGTTCAGGTGGCATGGCCAGCGGGAAGGACAAGCGACGAGAGAACTCAACGCCGAGCACAACCACTAACACGATTACGTACAAAAACCGGAGGAAAAAAGGGGGAAACAAAACGTGGTAGCAAACGCGCCCCGGAAACTCGTTTGGAGTAAGTAATCACCATTAACGGAATAGCGAGCGGTTGGTCGGTCGTCGTCGTAGTCGTCGTCGTCATTAAAATCTCTATCTTCCGAGGAGGAGGAGCAGGTTCGTCCCCGGGAGCACATCCCTGGCGAAAATTCCACGGACAACTATGGTGGCCGTCGGCCATGGGGCAGGATATTTCACGGATCATTTCCACTGACAGTGGACTTTGCTCGCGCGACTCCCGGACAACATCGTCCCCGTCGAAAACTTCCCCGGTTCGGTGGCTTAAAGCCCATTGTCCTTCCTGCACGTCCGTTCCGGATACTTTAGCACTCCACTGGGAGCGCTTTCCGGATCGTGTGCGTTCCCTCCGGGCGGACGAGCTTCCTTCGAGGTTTTTATTATTTTTTTCTCTCTTCTCTCGAACTCCTGAACGACAACATCCAATCTGGGACACGTCTTGACGGTGTAGGATTTTGACGGGGTTCGGCATGGCTCTTTCCCCCCTTGTGCTTCTTATTACGCTTCCCGAGGGACGTATCCGGGGGATGTGTCTCATGTGTCACAACGGCTCGACAAAACTGTCCACATTCCTGATCCTCCGGAACGGAAGACGCACCACCGACCGTACTCCGATGGCATGTTCGTGCACGTGTGCACCACTCCCAGGACGGTCTTTTCCTTCCTATGAACCGGGAACGTCCAACCCACGGGACAAAACCCCGTCGTTTCCCGTAATCTCAACTCCAACCCGGCTCAGTCGTGATCGAAACTGTCCGTCCGTTCATCCTAATGCGTCCCCCAAGTGTGTACTCTGCCAGGATTCAGCGTAGAAAAGGACACGAGGGCTGGACCTAGCGGCGTGTCCTGTCGTCCGTTTAATTTCGGACCCACAGGCCATCGCCACAGCAATACGTCACATCACCGGAGGATTAGTATTCATCAGTCACCGGTTCTGAGCCCTGGGATTGTCACCGGGTCTCGCGCGGCAAAGCGAAATCCCGAAATCCTCAGCCTGAAAAATTGCTGCCCGTCACCGGGACACACACACACACACACCAAGGGAGAAGGCAAAAATCAGGGAAGAGACAGCGCGTGAATTAATTTATGGCTCCTGATAAGTTTCACCAATTAATCCCTTTCCGCTAGATTGGTTCGTAGCGTTGGCCGGCTCGATGCTATACAAGGTCGGGAAAATTTGTTCAACGAAACGACGCTACGGCCTGTTTCATTAGCGCTGAAATTAGTGTTGGACTGACACGTTTTTCGCTTCTCGCTTGGCGAAAAGATGTTTGGTATCTTTCGGGATTTACTGTCGGACTTAGGGACTGTTATCGTATTAAAGGATTTTCACCATACACCAAAGTTCGTTCACACATTCCAACCAGGGAAGGCGCATTGGTTTGCTTTCCCACTTCCGGTGAATCAATTGTGTCGGTTGTGTAATAAAATAATACGTTCCACAAACAGGACTGACCGTCCTTTTGCAAAAACCGCACATAACAGTTTGTTTTTGTCAAAAACCACCACCAACACATATTGTAACAGATTGGTTTCACATTCGAGAATGGGTTTTTGTTTTGTGTGGTTTTCATCAAACGATGAAAAAACGCAACTCAATCATACAGGTTCGACCATATGGTGTATGTGTTTGCGGGTGAATGAAGTACGACAACGATTCCGATGACGGAAAATCTCATTACGCCCGTCCCGTGGTCGAAATCAAGTTATGATCTTTTCCGCTTTCCGACAACGGTACGGGTGGTTCCGACGGGAACCGCAGCAAATTAGCGGTCAAACGTGTTTGTGTGTGTGTGTGTGTGTGTTTTATTCGTGTACCCTTCAACGAAGTGGAAAATAATTCCATCCATCCATCTAACCGGCGCTGTGATTGTTTTTGTGCGTCCCGGTTCGCGTGACCATTTCTTCGGTGGTGTTTGGCTTTTCCCCATCGACCTCGCTTTCTCCACAGCAAGCACACACACACACACACACACACACGTACATGTACTGTACTGAAAGCTAGTCCATTAAAACATGGTCAACTTCCACCAGGGGACGTATGGTGATGGAGAGAGAGTTTAAAAAAGTGGAACCAACTAGGACCATGCGGTTGAAGTAGAAAATCACTTCCATCAAACATGGGGTCCTCCGAAGGGCCCTCCACCACCTCCCCCACGCCCAACCCAACGGTGGCTCAAACCAGGCCAAACGAAACGAATGTGATATCGATCAGGATTCTTTTCCCTTCGCTTCGTTTCAGTTCACTATTTGCTCCGCACTGGGTTGACACAGGTCGAATTGGGTGGTGGTCAGTAAAAAAACAGAGAAGAAGAAACAGTAGTAGAAAGGAAAAGGGGGCAGGAAAAAACCCCCCTCGGTAGAAGGATCGTAAAAACATTGCTCCAGCGAAAGCGTAAATGTCAGTGGCCCAGCACTAATCTGGCTTATTCCACGTGTCCGTTGTACTAGGCGTGTGATTCGCTTTTTCCCGTTCTTCGCCGCAAAAAACCAGGTTTCCACTTTCCATTCGATGGACAAACACACGGCGGCGACCGTATCGACCGGGCCCTGGTCATGTTCTACTCGGACCGAGGACGAGGACGAGTACACAAAAAGTAAAACATAGCGCCAACTTTTCCCTCCATTCCACAGCGATATGCACTGCCTTGCAATTTTGCAGTGTTGCACTTTTTCTGACCTCCTTTCCGAACCGAGGCCGAGGCAGAGTGGACAAGGGGCGAGAGGGCATCGCGATGAGTGTATTACCGCAAGCTGTAAAAGCGATTGAGGACACTGGAGATGGTTCCCCGAAACGAAACAAAACAACTAGGCAAAGGAAAACGGAATGGGAACCACCTTCACGCCGGTGAGTGGATTTTTGAACTAACATCGTATCGTCTTCGGATTTTCAATCCACTCCTCCGGCAAAAACCGAGAGAGGTCTAGCAGGTCAGCTTCTAGCATTGGCCAAGGGGCAAGTCCTTCAGTTTTCTGTGCTTGGTTTTGGCCTGTCCCAAGTTTGACCAACTGTCCGGTGTAGCTTGAACTTGACGTACCCGACTCCTTCCCCATGCAGAGGGATTATGCTGGATTAGAGAGCAACTGGACACCTGAGTTGGAACCAAGCTTTGCGACGCAGTGAACCACATTTTGCATAACAGATAATTGAAAAGTAAATTGCAAAATGCAAATCGTGCAAATCCAAACGGCACAGGAGTGGGTGGCTTCGTATTGTAATGGGAACCTCTCAGGAATAGTTGCGATAGATTGCGAATAGATCGATATTGTTGGTTTTAATTGCAATCTCTTAATCGGCAAGAGATTTAATCTTGATACAAGGTGCGTGCAGATTAGATGAAGAGGCTATAAAAGAGCTCTAGAGAGAACTTGTTTATCGTTGAGATTCGAAATGAAATTGATCCTATGTAAACTGATACTAAATACTACCGAAAAACGTACGTAATGTTTGATATAAGTTTATTCTAGTTTCTCCTAACGCTCCTTTTAAAATAAAATCTTATACACAACAACTTAAACTGGAAAACTAACGTGTAACTAACCCTAGTGAAGTATTTACATATTATATCACAACTTTAACGTGTGTGGCTCCACTTCCGCCACCCGCTAGTCGAGCAGCGAATCGCAAAACAGACTGTTGCCGATCGCCGACTGGAACTCGGCCGCGTACAGATGATCGTCCAGATCGTCGTCGATGTAGTAATCGTTCAGCAGCAGCGAAGGCTCACCGTACTCCTGGAAGGGTTTTCGCTTTAGCTCCGGCACCGGTGCATCCCACGCAATGTCCTCCGCGAGGAAGCACTCGTCGTAATCCTCCTCGAGGAAGGTGCTCTGGTAGAGCTGGCTAATGTCGCTGCTGTTCATCATGAACTGTTCCTGGTCGTCCAGCTCGGCAAGCTCTTCAATAACGCAAGCCGGTTCGATCGATTGGTGATTACTGTAAGAGAAGAAAAAGAGCGGTTAGGAAAATGTTTCAATTTCACTATTCAAACTGGTTTTAACGGGCGAGAACTTACCAAAAACCGATGGAAGAGAATGGTTGCTGAAGTGTTTTCACATCGCAGCAACGACGCCCTGTCGTTTGCTTTAGGGTTCGCGAAAAGTACGACGCCTTCCAGTACTGATCTGCAAGCTGACCGCAGGGAAGACTACGCCGTGGTCCGGTGCAATCGTGACAACCCGGCATCACACTCAGCCGGGGGAACATCTTCAGCAGTAGCCGATACCACAGGTACATCAGGATCCGTTGGACTAGAATCATGAGGCTGATCTCCTCGAAGCACCAGCACATGCCGTCACGGTTGCTGACGTTCTGTTCGGCGTAGCTACACATGGTTGATGGTTGTTTGCTGATGTTCACTGAGCACTGGACGATTCACAGATAATTTCACAGAACGTGTGTCACTTGGGACTGATAAGAGTGCCTCAGATAAGTGCGATGTCGGAACAAACTGACTGGAGATATGGTTCTGATCGCACGGCAGAGTAATCGGATGACGAATGATGAACTCTCTCCGATGTGGTGATTTTAAATACCCAAATGGAAATGGGTTTGTTCGGGTTAAATTGACCTGCCGTAGAAGAGATCTTCCACGAGCACACACAGATGGCACACAGAACGGCCCTCGATCCTCGTACCACACAAGTGCAGCCGGTCTAGCCTGGCAGGAGGCTGCAGCAGGCAGCATCCCTTCGTCGAGGTAGTCCGGATTCAAAATCGTAGGCGTCGCCGTACAAACACGATCGCAAACATTGCAACGTCGTGCTGGTGACACGTTCGAACCTGTCCGGTGTACCCTAGCAACACCAGTGTAGGTAAATGTGGCCACAGGTAATCCCAGGAAGCCCGTTATGCCAATTATGCCGGGGTCAACCGGTGTTACACTTACGGAGAGCCTCCTGCTACCTGCGTGCGTGTGAAATAGAACATAAAGTGGACAACACCCCTACTACGCACCTTCCGTGCGAAACGGTAATAGAGGCGATTCCGAGGACGGTCGTCGACGGAGGCAAAGAAGACGTTACCTTCCCGAAACCCGGGACCTCTCGATCGAGCCTTCTTTCTCTCCGGTGGAAGGCGGAGATCTCATTCACGGCGACTTCTTTCCAGCTCTCGTTTCCCTTTCCGCTTCAATTACCTTGCCTTTGCGATCTCGGTAGTTGTCTGCAACTTGTCGCAGCGTGTCTGGTCCCGTTCCTGTGGTGTTATGTTGGTATACTACACTCCGCAGGGGGAGGACGACATCGAGGACAATCCAAGACAATCCCTCAATATAAAGCACAAAGCAACACAACCACACGATTGTTCCGTGGATTGAATTTACACCCGAGCCTCGGAGGAAAAGGATTCCCCCGGAGCTACCGGAGCCCCGGAGCGTTGCTGAAGGTCATAAAAACGGGTCCCATAAAGTAGTTGAATGAAATTGTAGCACCAGTTGATTAAAACAGAACAACCTAATGGAGGGCTTTTATGGGGGTGCCCATCCATCCCGCAAAGCGAAAGTGTTGTAAAATTATTAATGTACAAACGAAACTGTTCCTCTTTCGGTTCTTAATTAGTTGATGAGAGAAAATAATATTTATTCTGTAGCGTAAAACAAAAATAAAAAGCTTTAAAGAAAAAAAGTGCCCCACAACAAAGGAGGGTGTGTGCTATAAAACGAAACAGAAACACCGTTCACACCGTAAACAGCCCAAAAAAGGGTCTTCAACGTGGCACCTCTTCCCCTTTCGCATGGAAGCACTTTTCACAGCCACACAAGAAAAGCTAACAAATTTTAACATTATTCATATCCACGCCGAACCGCCTTTTCGCCTTCCGTTCGACGCGAGCGGCATATTGAAAACTTTTTCCCAAACCGGCAAAACTTTCCACTCCCGCAAAAAACAGGGCCACACGAAGCGAGCACGGAGTTCAAGAGTAACTCGACGGGAGGCCCAACCAACTTTACCCGCTCGGCGACGGCGACGATCGTCTTTGGGTACGGGCCGGGATTAATCTTCCACTGCGTGGCCTTGCAGTAAAACCCTTCGATTTCCCCGATGGCAAACCCCTGCCTCCCCCTTGGCGGGTGGTAATCTGACTTGATTGCGAGAATTGTGTGGTTCAGTTGTTTGCCGAGCCCAGTTGTTTGCCGATTCTTAGTTAGGCGCCGGGCGACATACGCACCCATCGTCTAGTTTCGATGACAAAACGGTTCTCCTTTCGGGGATGGGAACAGGCACACCGGAAGGGAACCGAGGAAGGGTGCGCGGTCTCTGATTAGTAATGGCGGGCGATGATGGCACCTTGAATCCTCGCCTCGGAACGGCGCAACTGTGCGTAGAAGTGATGTGCCAAATGTGCGTTATTATCACGTGCTCGTGAAGGATGATGCCCGGGTGGTTATTACCCGGTTTGCGGAAAGGTGATACCACCCCGGCACCCCAATGGTGGAAAATGTTTCCCGCGGTGTCGAAACGAGCGGGGAGTGGCCTGAAAAATGAAAGGGAAGTGACGCCCCAGTGTTAAACTGTAATCAAGAATATATTCATTTAGCAGGTGCGTGTATGCTTCTGAACGACACACAAATGGGCATATTACGCCTTGGCGACGTTTCTTAAATGAACGCCATTTTCATTGAAATCATAACCTCACGGGGGAAAATCCAATAAAGGAAACTGCTCCGGGTGGTTTGGAGTTGGAAAAAGTTATTTAAAAAAATTGCCATATGCTTTTCCGGCACAGAAAACAGGAAGAATGAGAATAATATTCGGTAGCGTTTCGGTTTGCGATTTTCTTTTCGTGGAAGGGAAACTTGAAAAGATTGCGGTTATGAATTTATTCCATTAAAAATAACGATCCAACCGGATGTTACGGGCGGTTACATAAACAAACTGCGTATGATGAAAACTAAGGCTCTGTCGAGAAAATATTTCCCCTAAATTATGCCTCCATAGACAATATTTCGTAACGAAACCTTGCGCAATCTCCATTTATTTTGAGCTAAAAAAAGCGAAAACCCCGACTAGGTCAGTTTTAAAAGATTTACAACGACACTTAATGGAAGGTGTATTGACCTTCCGAGTGTCAACACGGGCTCCCTTCAACGTGCCCGCGCGTCCAAGAATCGTTGATTCAACCGATTATGATTATGATGTTTCGCTTCCCGTTTGGAAAAAAAACCACCCAGACCAGAGAGTCGATGGTGGAAAATTTTCCTCGAAATGCGTGCTTTGGTAGATTTTTTCCCCTCCGCCCCCACTCCGTTTGAAGATAATCCGGCAGCGATAAGCACGCTACCGAACCACTTTCTTCTACATTATTCATCCCCTGCCCGGTTTCCGTCTTAGTCGTGGTCGGAAAATCGAGCCCGATTGCGTGAGGGTTGTGAGTTCTTTTTTTTTTTTGGGCCCCACCATCCCCAACCCAATTGACCGTGGCACACTACCGTTGCGTTCGGACCACGTCGGATTGCTTTTTGCCCGAAGGTAACATATCAAAGGGAACCCCCAAAAAAAAAGGTTCCCCTTGCGTCGCAAAACAAACTCCGGCACTCTGGCAGACGATTAAACGAGATTACGAAAACGTGATTTTTCATATGAATTTTGCGGTAAATAAAAGGATCTCGAAACGTTGCCTGTTTTGTGCTCTCCTTTTTTTGTAGCCGAACCGAAAAACCAACCTTGAGACACGGTTTCAGCCTTTCGGTCCGACCGGTAAAAGCTTCCTAACCGTGGGGGGAAAACTAAATGACCGTGGCCAAACCGGATTCGCAGGATGGCGAATCTTTGCCAGTGCTTATCGGGAGAATCCTCATCATTATGCATTTATTTTCCCTCCGGAGATAATCTATTCCTTATCTTTTTTTATTACATTAACACACGTTCTCGCTGAGTGGAAAGCGAAACCGTTGGGAAAAGCTTGCCAAGGGTCTCTTGTGCGATGGGTTGGTTTTTGGGAAAAGCGATCTGTTAAAAGCATTTTTTCCTCCACGGATCATAATGCCAGAAATTTTCCTGCTCGACGACAAATTCTGTAACCGACCGGTAAAAATTCATTTTTTGTTCCATGTTTCCACATCGTTGATAGTGCGTCTTGACTTTTTTGTTTACTGTCTGACTTTCCTTTATCTTACGATGGCTTTTAGCGCGATGCTGTAACGTTGGCATGACGCTTAGGATGAACTAATAAAATTCAAAAAGATCCACCACTTTTAAGATGTCTTGCGCTTTGTTTGGACCCTAAAAATCATCAACAAATGGTCAATCCTCTTTAGAAGCTCTCGAGCGGGGGTAGAGAACGAGGTAGAAACCTGCAGAAAAGACCCGTCACACGGACAACAAATAAAAAACCGACGGGCCAAACGCTGAATGGGTCAACATTTGACTGCCAAACGGTTGGCGGAAGATGCCCCCGGACGCAAATGCTGATGGAACGGAGAGCTTTAGCTTAGTTTTACAGTCACTTTACATAAACTACCGAAAGCGAGGAAGCAAGAGTAAAGTAATTTTATCCTGCGCGCATGAAACAGAAGCACAAGGTGCAGATGTAAAACATATAAGAAAGAGAACTCTAATCTTTTCGCCGACTCCACGCTGTCCGTTAGTTCCACAAAGCTTTGGATATCAAATTTTCGAACCATTAATTTTCGTTCATGGCCCAACATTCGGGCCCTCTGATTGAACGAAATATGCTAACCTTTGGACCCGCTTTCGGTCGCTTTACGACCGTAAGAACGGATGTTTGATGCCCGCTGGGTATTTTGCTTGTTTCGTCATTTCCGCAGGTCAGAGTTTTTCGGCAGTCAAATCAGGTTAACGGTGATCCGTAGCTAAAGGGTACGAAAAGAGGCTGTGTATTGCTAGGGGGAAAAGGAATATACTCGGTCTCCATAGAATTTGGACCCTAATGTTATCGACCAACTTTTAATTTACGGTACATTTTCTTCCAATTGGAACCTAAAGTTTGCCTTTTTGGAAGATGATTATTAAAAAAACCAGGGTAAACATTTTGTAATTTAGGAACAACTTTCTATTCTCTTTTTAAACGAATTAAATTCCGGAAACAATTTTCAACTGAAATTGTTGTCTGAATTTTACTCACTCAAAACCGAGCACGGAGTACCGGAAGCACGAATTATCGTCAACGAGGGAGACAAGAGTGAAGAAGATATAAAAAAAAGAATTAACTTCACCACGATAGTGCATAACTAACCTTCCAAGTGTAAAAAAGCGAACGAACGTCGCGCTCGGTTTTAGGATTGAGCAAAAATTTAATTTTCTTCCACCACACACACATTCCATCAGCAAGTTTTGGATATTGCTCGAGCCAAGCGGAGAGAAAAATTCCACTTGAATCCCAATCCGAGAAAGACTACACCACAAACACACACTAGCACACACAGAATCGCCAATTCGTTAGCCAGCCCCGGGTATGAGTACCGAGAACGCTGGTGACAGCGAGACCGGATTTCTGGTCAGCGGTCGCTTCCGGCGGAGAATTTATTTCCGAGTGGTGGCAAATTCCGGCACGGCCCGGAAAGAAAACGAGCCTCGCGTGGCCAGTGTTCCGTTCCGCAGTGGGCAAATGTCGCTCGGCAGTGCCTATTTTCGAACCGAGCCTCCACACACACACACACGTCGCCAAAAGGGGAAAATTGCCGTTGGGAAAATGGTTTAAGAAAAACCAGAAAACCGAACCGAAAGGCAAACGCTCGCACACGCGAGATCGAACGGGTACGATAGGAAATTTAAAGCAACGAAGGGGGAAAAAATAGGCAAACAAACGCTTTCGAAAGGAAATGAAATCGGTAAGGATGTGGACGGCGAAAGAAAGCGAAGAAGAGCCGAGGAAAAACGGGAAAACTAGGGCAACGCGTTGACAATTGCCGTTCGCGTGGCTGAACGCATGAAGCTGAATGCATTTCATTTGCATCTGATTCGATGAGTTTTGCGAACGCCATCATCTTCCACACAAACACACAACTTCCTTTTGCGAAATGGAGGGCAAACAACAAGCAAAATACTAACAAAGAATAAAAAAAACGACCCTGGAAATTTCACTTTAAAAAGCCCAGCGAATCCAGCGGCTGGAAAGTATAAGAATGTTGTTCCGTTCGACTTTGGATGCAATGGTGCCTCGCGTCTGAGAAAGAGTGCGAGAGATCGATGAAAATATACGCCAATGAAGCGGTGGAAAATGGGTGGAAAACGAGCATTCTCGTGGCAGCTCTCGGTGTCGTTGAGCTGGTCAGATTTGCATGTCACAATCACAACCCGTTTTCCATACGACAGAAACCGATTTAAAAGTCAGTCTGCAGAGTGCGCATTGAAATCCGCTTGAAATCCTTACGGTAACTTCATGAGAATTATTTTGAATTCTCGTACCTCAGGTTTGATTGCAGTAGAAAGGAGAAGTGAGTAAAACTCTGTTCAAAAGCTATAAGTTTTCGGTGGTTTATGCAAGATTGCTCACAATTGAAACTGTCAATTTACGTACTAAATCAAATGCACTTTCTATAAAAGGATATTTTTCTAGAAAGGATATTCTATTCTCTATTATTCAAAAACCTTCATGACTATAGTTTATCCTTTGTGCCGTTGAATGTTGTTTCTGTGAATGTTTTTTGTTCGTTCATCTTGTAACGTAAAACTTTCCATTCATTCATCCAACGCCTATAAGCGAGAACAGCACTTTCGCTTCAATTCGGCTTTACCAACCGAGTGTCATCCATCCACTTACTGTCGTGTTTAGTGGATGCCTCGAACAACCCCTCGTTAGTTGCACTCCCCAGCCTCCCCCCACCGTGTTTAAGAGTCTCATTTTCTGCACTTTCCTCTGTGTTTGCTGCCGTATACAAAGTCTCGTCTTACGGCCTCGCCACGCATCAGCATAACAATGGCAGGCCGGGCAGGCGTTCGATGCGAGAACAAGGTTAACCAACCAACAACATAACACCTCGCTCTTTGTGTTGTTCTTTCGGCGCTCGTTTTTATTTTTCGTTATTTTCAAGGGTGGGTTTTTTCTAACCACCCTTCCGAAGCGCGACGCGAACACTCGAACCTTCAAGTGTTTGATGAAGGATGCGAGGGATGGTAAATCGAGCAAGATGGGTGGAAAATTCGATTTCAGTCGGAAAAACTTTTGCCACACAAAAGGGCAACATGGGCTCCGTCGAACGGGGCAAAGTGGGGGAGTGCGACGGAGCGCAGGGGAATGTATATAGAAGTTATCACCACTCCAGCATCCTTTTGACTTGATAACACTAGAAAATCTCCCACCCAGCTCTTCGTCGGTTTATTTATTTATTTTTTCATCCCTGTGTCATACATTTTCTAAATAATTCTTCGTTAACGTTTCCCTTCTGGTGGGGCGCGCAAAATTGGTCTCATTCACTCAACCCTGCGCAAGTTTTTCCCTACGCAACACGCGGGGGAAGTTTTCTGGGTGTAACGACCGACGAAGAACCCGGCCAGACAACGCTCCCATATTCGCTGCTTGAAACTGTGCGAAGGGATGTGAAAAGTGTTTGCTTACGTCTGATAAATTATACAAACATGAAGCCATTTAAACGATAGCGAGACAGCGGATGCCTTTTGATAAGTAGGCGATGAAAAACGGCAGACTTTAGGATTTTGTCGAGGGTTGAGTGTATGTGTTTTTCAATCGCGTTGACTTTGAAATAGGATGCTGCAGGAATAGGCACAAGGGTTTTACGAGTTGTTACACACAATTATCGCATGTTTTACGGCTTTCATGTGATGACATTTAAAGTACTTTAGGGTAACTGCACCAATAGTGGCGCACTTAGTAATGTAACTAACCATATGATGTAGTTTATAATTGTCAACAACACATTATTTTATTGTTTTATACCAATTATGATCCAATCGCCATTATTCTTCTGGGTTCCTATAGTGGTGTTAGTACTTGGAAAACTACTGGGAAACTACTGAATATATTTTGACTGTAATTTATTTTTGAGGCATATTTCAAACGCCTAAATTACTCGTAGATCAATGAATTGTATTGGTCATAGACCAATGTATTCCGTCATATAGACCAATGCTTTTTGCGGAGATATATACACTCCGTCCAGTTGCCACACACAGACCACATTTTTTCGTGAATTTTAATGACTTTATTGATAAATTACCTCGGTCTCGATTATTTTTTGGTAAAAACCTGCCAAATTAGCTTAATCAAATACAGACATTGATAGTACATCATAGTTTACCAAAAATAATATGGTATAACGTTGAAAGTTCATTTGAAGATCGTCGAGTTGCTATCAGACCAGTAGTGAATTTTGGTGAAATTAAAACTATTATTGATATAATGGTGATTTTGATGAAAGGAAAATTGTAAATGGAGTTGATTAAAGCACCATAAGTCATTTTGAGAAGAAAATGTTGGGATTTGAGAAATAATCCGTCTTTTATGTAGATAAATTCAAGTCGTTCTTAACTGTTTTGTAAGATCCCTTTTAGGTTCAGTAAAAACTGGAAAAATATGTTATAAATTAATATTTTCTATTTGAAACAACTCTAAGTTCATTAAAGTTGCCAAGACTTCCCTTAAAACAATGAAAAATTTTGAACAAAACAAGAGTTGGACGACTATTGAGCATTGATCGCTCAAATATTAGACAAAAGTCCTTACATAAAGATGGGAAAAATAATCGAAAGGTTAATACTAACACAGAAACGCATAACAAGTTCCTTAGCATTGATAAAAACAGCAGAACTAAACTGGGAAACGATGTAAGAAAAAAGAACTGAGAACTGAGAAAGAAAGAACATTTAATGATCAATAGAAGCCATGCGCGACATACATGCATGACGTATGCTGCTGTTATTAAGATTTGTTTCTCGAGTTGGCCATTAAATTATCGGGGATAATTAGCAGAGATTATTATGTTGAGCTAGATATGCGTTTCCTATCATTTATTATCAAATTTTGAGAGGAAAACTCATTGTCGGTTAAGTCATAATTGTTTTGGTATATTGAGTTAGCTGTATTTATTAGAAGAGACATGGTACGCAACGGTATCTGAGCTAGATCGGCCAATTCCGACATGCTGGACCAGATTTAAGCCATTTTCGCTAGTTAACTCCAATAAATGTATGCCAATTCGGACTATTCAGATCATTAAACTGATTGAAAAGGACATTTGCATTGGTATACCTCTAAAAACAATTGTACCTACACATTAGTTTAGGATAATGCCTTATAAACCCGATTGTATTTAAGTGGTCTTATAGCAACTGGACAGTCATTAAATGGACTTTCAACGTTTTATATTATTATTTTTGGTAGGCTATGTAGTACTATCAATTTCTGTATTCATTTAAGTAAATTTGGCAGGTTTTCACCAAAAAATAATCAAGAGCGAGCCTATTTTCCAATATATACAGTGAAAATCAAGAAACTCTGTGGTCTTATAGCAACTGGACAGAGTGTAGCCTTAAGGAAATCATGGTACTCCTGCCAAAGTCTTAAGGAATCCAGAATATCGGCTGAACTTGTTTGGAAAGGATTAATTTTGGAGCCTTAATTAATTAAGGAGTGGAAATGTTTATCTTTTGAACACTCCGTAGAAGATCAAAGAACATTTCTTACTTGTACAAATACCGCAATTGTATTCATTTCTTTGTAGAGCATGAGCTTTATTCCACTACCTCCATACTTGGTAGGGCTAGCACCGCTATGGGAGCACTTACCCTACCCGTTTTAAATTTCTAAAACTTTAATGACAGTTTCATACTTAAACTAGCTGAACTTTTGTTTGCACAGATGACACATTTTACCCCCGGGATTGTAAATGCATTTCCCGCAAACATAAACTCATACACCGCACACCTGGTGACGTTTGAACTGCCCGCTAGCGCCCATACAATGTTGCGGCAATGATAAATTTCACATAACTCACACGAAACATGACGATCGAACATGCTTTCCTGCCAGCTCCTACCGGCACGAACGTCATCATTAACAAAGCTTATCATTTGCTACATTAAATTGAAACTCGCGTTCCCATCTATCACGTGGTTTGAGAGGCTTTAAAGGACGCTCAGTGAAAAACGATGAGTAAACGAAGAGGAGTGAGTGAGTGGTCGCTCCGTCGCTTGACATTTAAGTCGATAAACAATGGAACGATATCTATCGACCGCATCAAATGAAACCGAGTCACACTGGGTGTCTGTGTGCGTGTGTATGTGCCCAAGTATTAAATAGGGAGGCCCGTGGAGAAGGCGCATCTCCACCATTTCGACCGCTTTTTCGATGTCGCTTTCCGATGTGTTTGTCTCCTCGACATTTTCATGCGCACCCGCTCTAGGTCGAAAAGGACCCAGAGCATCGCGTATGCCACGCACGTACGAACACCGGAAAGGGGGTCCGGCTTTTCCGATCACCATCACTAATTCCTCCCCCCTCGCCACCCAAACCGTTGGATTACTCAAAGAGTCACCAGGTCCGGACCTGCCGAAGTGTCCTATATTTTCGGTTTCCTGCAACTTACGACATGCGATTGCCGATACGGACACACGAAATCCCTCCTCGAGTGTTGTATTTCAGCGCGTTGTCGAACTCCAGGAAGTCCGTCGAATGTTTCCGGAAGGTGACGGAATGGAATGGCTGCAGTGTAGAGTTCATGGGACCGGAGAAGGTAATAGGCACACAGCACACTGACGTGTTCCATATTTATGTTCATTAGCCTAATGTTCGGTGAACCGTGAATCCTTAATACACCTGTATCCACCCAAACCGGGCACAATGTTTATCGTGCGTCCGAGCGGGGAAGGGATAACTTGTGGCCTTCCGATCGATAGAGCGCGAACTCAGGACTTCAGCACTTACCGACATTGTCCCGACAACACGAGGTGCTCGGTGGTGGTGGTGGTGGTGATTTAGATTACAGCTATCGCAAGGGACGGAGAAGTTAGTGCGAAATCAAAGTCCACGCGCTGGTACGACTGATTCGATACGCTTCCTTCCGGGAGTGATTTCCTCGTTGTAATTATGTACAGGGGGGAGATATCCTGCACGAAGGAGGGAAGTATCTCACATCCCGGCAACACGAATTTGCTTCCCCCAGTTCGGAAACAACGGTAATGAAAACTAATTATCTGACTCTGCACAGTCAGGATCCAAAATTCGCCAACTTTGACGCGTTTCATTCGAGAGAAATCTGCGCAGTAGTGAAATTCGTCGAACCCTCGTTCCTTAACTTTGCTTTACCAGGAGCAAACGAAGCATGCCGTGCAGTCGTGAAGGTGAGAAGTGAGCAAAGGTAAAAGTGAGGTTAGTTTAGTGGCCGTAGGAAATAGAGGTTGACAGGTTTTGTCAGTGTGCGTATGCTGAGGAACCATTTCTCTGGAGCGTGATCGTTAAGGACGAATAAACGGGCAATAAATATCCCGATGCACCGGGAATCAAATTCCCCCCCCGGTTCATTCAAAGGATCTCACAAGGGCGTTGCGCTCCGATCACACCGCCGGTAACGACAGTTCCGTCCACCTTCGTAGCCCCGCAAGTGTAATTATCTAATGTGATTTGTGCGTACGATGTCGATGAAGTTGCGGCTGCACCGGAGGCACGTTAAGATAAAGCCCATTAGCTTCTGGAGGGCTCTTAAGAGGATAATTTCTGACAAGAGCCACGTTGTAAGATGCCGAGATGAGCGGCTCGAATCGAAGGAAGCTGCTTCTAACGCCGGCATGCTAAGTCTCCGTGCCCTTGGGGGGAAATTTTGTGGATTGCTCAACCACTGCCACGGTGTGTTTCCTCGACTGGCAGCGCAATTTTCCTTCCAGTTCGACAACGCTTGCGCTGGCTCGGTTGTGGGTGGATTATCTAATTTTCGCAATAGCGATGCAGTCAAACGGTTCCGTCGTTAAATTAAATAGGTATGAATAAATTACACCCGTACCTGGTTTCCATTTTCGTAAAACGTTTCCGTTTAATGCTTTGTCGCCTTTTGTGAACCCCCGAGGAACTCCGGGACACTTCAACACATCAGCGCGTCCTGGCAGGCAAATAAGTTTAGAGTTAATTTTATTGAAATTCCATTTCGAGCGCTCGGTGTACCTCCGGAAAACCGGATGCTGTCAGTACTCGCAGTGCCTGTTCATGTTTATGAATATTCAGCAAATCAATCAAGCGGGTAGAGTGTACCTTTATGCCTTCTTCCTTCGCTGAGCGCTCAGTAAGGAAGGTGCCAACTTCAGCCAACTTCCCCAAAAGGCCTCAGTTATCCTCAAATTACCGATTCTGCGGACACCCTGTTCGACATAATTCGTCACATGTTGTCCGAATCGTCAAAAAAGAGGAAAAACACGCTGTCATAACTCGTCCTTTTCATCGGCCTTGCGCCGGTTTTTCCTTGTCGGTGATGTGCGAAAATGAATTTATGCATGATTTGGGCAAGTTTCCCGGGGATGCTGTGGACGTGTGTCGAGCAAGACGGGAAAAATACACACACACATGCGACACACGTCGCTTTTGATGAAACCTCTTTTGGGGAAGCTGCATGCGACAGTCTTCGATATGCCGTACTCAATTTGCTCCACTAAAACGGATCGCCAATCAGCGCGTCAGCGTGCGGTGTTGGCTTCAGGTTTCCGTCGGTCACCGGCGATTGAACATACTCCAGCACTTTGCCACTGATGAGGTTCCGGGGCCTCAGAGCGTACCGAGACCGTGCACGGTCCGGAAATGCCTGCCTTAGACAAGCTCTATTGAATTTTCTCGCCAGCAAATCGCAAATCGGGAAGGACAAGTGTGTGTGTGGGTTTTTGTGTGCATGTTTAGGTGTCTTCAGCGTCACCACGTGGCATGGTGTTTTCCACGCTTTCCGCCTTCGCCTTCGACCAGGACCAGTTCGGTTGTTCGGTTGTTGGCTGGTTTGTCATGAATTATTTAACAGCATTTTCCAAGAAGTGACAGACGCGAGGAAATTTGCGCAAAAAAGCACAACCATAAGAAAAAAGGAAGTGCGAGATGCGGTTGCTCACATGTGCGCGACCTTGTCGTTATGCTTGAGGTGAATTCATTGTCATGTATCTATTTACGAATAAAAAAAAAAACAAACTCCACAGCATACAAATTGATGCAGAAAAGAGAAACTCCATTGCCAAAAGCAATCGAAATTAACATACTCTTCACATCAATTTCGATGGCAGCGAATGGTTTTCCCCGAGAAAAGGCGGGAATGTAACGAAACATAAGTTTGCAGAGGAAAAATATGGTTTGCAGGGACAATTACCGGTCGGTAGAATTTTGCTCTGTCGTTTGGACTTTTTAAAAGTGTATACACCGCATCGTTTAAGTAACTTTACACAATTATCGTGTTAATAAAAAAGATCGACTCGATGGAGGAAGGGGTTTTAAAATTCCTTAACACAAGCAATAAATCGGATAACTCGAGCAAAGGAGAAACCTTCCATCCTTTGCAAAACGCCCGGAGTAAAATGAAAATACCAAAAGACGGAAAACCCGCTGGGTTATCCACTCCGCACAAAACGATCCGAAATGTGCTCCTTTCGACATTCCAAGCTCTCATTGGTTTGGCTTTGCAGAAGCCCCGTTTTTCCCCAACAATCTACTCTACTTTAAGACGCAAGGTGGAACGCAAGAAAATTACTTCAGTGGTGCGTGGAAAATTGGAACCCTTGGCATCGAAGAGCCGCGTGAAGCAGCGGAAGGAAAAATCGATCGGCTGGAAGGAAATTCAAAAGTCGAGCAGCTGGCGAAATCGTTGCGGTCGGATTGGGAATCAATAAAATCGAAATTTCTCCCTCAACTCCGACACCATTTTGGATTTTTGTTGTGAGGGCCAAATATAATAAACAAAAGTAAGTAAAATAAATAAAATAAATACCACTAGACCGAACATACGGAGACCATAATTCTACCATAACCATAAATCTTAAATATCAAAATTAACGTTAATTTCAATACCACAAAATAATAGTAATATCAGTCACAGGTTAATGTCATCGGACCGGATACAGGATGTTTTGTTTTTTCAAAGAAACAGTTCTTTATTCTATATATATAATATATCATTTCCAACATCACACTTTGGACAACTCTTCGTTCTCGTTGTTCCTCTTCCGTTCATCAACCTAACTCAACCTTGATGTGCCTGTTTTTTTTTATTTATATGGTATCGCAAAACCTGTTGCTTTTCGTCGCCACCGAACGATAAAATGGCACGCTCATTCGTGTTTTCCTGCACAGCTTATATTTTCTTTGTCCATAACGCAGAGCAAATCGCTTCCTTCCCATCCTTTAGGGAAGGAAACGCGCGATAAAAAATTTTGTCCCACCGCAAACGTATTATATATATATTTCTTTTTACAATTTTCTTCCGTACGTAAGTCGTGTATCCATCGCGTTCATTATCATGCATTCGGCATTCAATTTGTTTATATTCTTTTTTCGGTTTTCCCATTTGCCCATCGTACCACGACGAAAGCCATCATGATTTTTCCACTCATCACTTGTCCTCTTGAGTATATTCGATTTTTCTTTTTGCCTTTTTTTTGTATTCGAAACATCATCTCTTCGGTTTTCCAATTATGTTCCTCATCATGTGCTCCGCGAATCTCACTCACGTGT
>KE524970.1:391447-405338 GCA_000441895.2 Anopheles sinensis
ATTAAATTTTGCCTATTTTCATTTTCTACAGACTTTTGTAGCACCACACCCGTTTGGGTATCGGGAGACGGTTCGGATTTCGGTACGGATTCCGTTCCGGATTCTCTGGTTCGGTTCGGGTTCTATCTGTTGGCATTTCGGATCAGATCATGCCAAAAAGGTCGGCACGATCGCGACCCGGCACGTACGCCTAGCCGTTTGCTATCCTTCAGCATAAGAGTGTGTGTGTTTTCTTTTTTAGTTTTGGTTTTGTTTGTCAGCTCGATTCCCACACAGAGACGGATATACACTTTGGGGTTGTACAGTATAGATTGCTGAGTGAGGATGGGGACAGATAGAGTAAGTTTAATATGCAGCGTATGTGTGGATATATGTAATATATTAGAGTAAGAAGCAGACACACAAACACACATTTTCCCATCGAACACGGCACGCGGATCCAAGGGCATGCCCTTCAATCAACCTAACCTAACCTAACAATGGCAAACGTCAAAAAAGCGCACCTTTCCCTAGATTCTCTCGCTTCCGAGGATATCAACAATCGCATCATACGCATCATTGTTTTACATATTTCGTTTTGCATGGAACATTAATACAGTTCAGCGAGTTCATTCGATTAGTTCCACCGTCTTGCACCTTCGGTATAAAAATAATTATATTTCGTCTAAACTACTCTGCTCTCTCTGTCGCATCTAGTCTATACACTCTTTTCGATAGCTTATGCTTACTCCACTTGCCTTTTTTCCAGTTCGTTTGACCAAGTTGCAGGCAAAGATTGACCCTTTCCCTTTCGGGCTCTTCCAAAGATTCGTTGTATTTGCAAAATATCTGCCCCAACAAATGGCGAGCTATCTTTTCACTCCTTTTATATGTTCATGGTTCTATTTTATCGGCGACAGGGTTTCAGTTTGCCTAAAGCCACCCTAAAAACGAACACCATGAGATCACAATCAAATACACGGGGCAACAACAACATTCTAAGGGTCGGTTTTGTGTGTATTTTTGTTTCGATGAAGACGGCTTCGAGTAACAAATTTTCTGCTAACTGCTTGCTACGTACGATCAACATTTTCCCTAACTGCGTTTATGTTATGTTCGTTTGTTTGCAATGTTTGTACACAACAACATGTTTTCCATTTCGTTTTAGTCTTGCTCTCTTGATCCACAGGTGGGGAGGTTGAGTTCTCCTACCGTAGATCCTAGTAGGCGTTAGGTTTTATAAAGTTCATAAGAAGACCGTGCAGTATCGTAAAGTTTCGGGATCGCAGCAGAGTAGATATAGGATAGCCGAATAATGCCGGGATTCACACAGGGAATGGGTGTCACACCAAACACTCATTTCTACAGCTTTCTACAGGGCACTCGTTCGCGCCTCAGGGTGATAGATCAGTGTAGCCTGTGGTTGCTACGAGCGGCAGAATGCCGGTAGAACCTTTGCTCCCATCGAGCTGGTGGTGATGATGATGGTGCGTCGTACTGCCGCAGCTCGCCGAGGAGGACGCTGCGATGACCGTTGCGGTGGTGGAGGTTACGGTCGAGTGCGCACAAACATGCCGACAGGGTAGCGGCGAGGTCGGATTCGATAGGCCGGACTCGTGAATCGGGGACAGCGTTGGACTGCGGTTACGTATGACGTTCTTGCGACGACTTCGTCGATGTGACATTGGTGGGTGGACGGGAACACGAGCCGGTGGTATGTCCCCTAGCAGCTCGGGAAGCTGCTCTACTTCACCACAACCACCTTTTAGGCGACGACGTGCTGGAGGTGGCAGGACGGGCATAGTGATCGCACAAGACGCGTTGTTGGCCGTTCCACCCTGGTCGGTTCGGATCGCCGATGTTGGCAGGAGCGCACGTAGCTGGACGGACGGTGATCCTGGACCACCACCGGACGATGAGGGTGACGAGGAGGCTGAAGAGGACGAGGATGAAGCAGCAGCGTTGGATAACACCGATGCCCCGAATCCTGGCACCGTGAGGAGTGCACTGGCAAACTCACTCGACGACAGTGGTCTCACCTGATTCTGTTTGACTCCTAGGTTAGTACTACTACAGGCTACTGCCTGGACACTACCACTCCCACTAGCACCCGCTGACCCCTGCGATGGTCCTCCTCCTCCGTTCAAGTTCGTTCGACACCGAGGTCTCCGGTATCGATCGATCATTCGCATCATATGACGCAACCGAACCACTGGCCACGGTCTTACAAGTCGCGCCCGTGGACGCTTCGGCACGGGTGACGCACCTTGGGACGGTGTCGGTGGCGGAGTGCCGCGTCGTTCCACCCCATCCCCTGGCAGTTCGTTACCGTTGGCATCTGAGTTTAGAATTTGTATCGCAGAAGCGGACGACGAAGCGGCGGAGTTCCCGTTGGCGGCGGAAGAAGCACCTCGACCCCGGTTAGGACTACGACTAGGGCTACGGCATGCCATCGTGGCCTGTCTGGGGCTCACACTTTGACTAGCTTCACTAACACTAACGCTGCTACAATTATTGTTGGCACAATTTTCATTATTTGTCATCAGTTCGGGAACGTCCGGCCTCCGGGATGGTTCCGGTTCACGTCCTCCACTTCCATTCAGCTGCCGATTGCGATGTTCGGCAACGTTCATTATCGATGGTAAACCGGACCGACCACGACCGTGGCTTCCGCTACTGGCTGCACTCAGCACCGAGCGACTGGCAGCGACGGAAAGTGTCCCGGAGATGGTTCTCATGGCGCCAGGTGGATCCCCCGGCACGTCGGGACTGTCCGGTACGCTGGAGCAGCAGTTCCACTTCCTCTTCCACCGGTGGTGCGATTTAACCGTGTCGAGTGATTTAGCCGCACAGCACATCGCGTGACCATCAGTAGCGGTGCCTTCAGCATCATCCACAGTACCGTTTCCACCTCGTCGTCGCAACGGATGAATGTCGTACGGATGTTGGTGATGGTGGTGATGATGCAGGTGGGAATGTTCGGGTGACTCCTGGTCGGGTGCTTTCTGTACCTGAAAGCTACAGAAAGTGCACCGCTCCGTGTACTGCACGTACGCTTCTTCGGAAGTGGTCGTGGTCGTCGTGAGGGTCGTCATGGTGGTCGCGAGCAGTGTGGCAGCCGTTGCTGCAGCGAGAAAATCGTTCCCATGTCGATGCGGTGGATGATGATGGCCATGGTGGTGGTGGTTGTTGTTGGACGTCATGGTGGAGGAGGAGTGCGCGGCGGCTGCCATCTGGCGGCTGTACTGCGAACAGCAGTGAAAAGTCCGCGTACCCTGGCAGCTTCCCGAAGGCCCTTTCCCCCCACCGACCTCGGTGTGTTCGTCCTGAAGCGCATCATCTTCCAGCATCGAGCAGAGATAAAAGGCAGCCTTCTGCTGATGGTGTTGTTGCTGCTTCTGCTGATGCTGATGTTGTGGTGTGGTGTTGTCCACGGCGGCGGTGGTGGTGGTAGTGGTTGTTGTCGAAGAGGACGATGAAGCACCCACGTTCGCCGCGGTCAAAGTTCGCAGACCAGCGGCGGTGATATTGTTCCGACACTCGGTACTACTACTATCACAGCAATGGAGCGTCCGGGGACGCACTCGGTTGAGGTCGTTCAGCTGCCCATGGGGAACGATCAACGAGGGAAGTACACCGCCAACTCCCGATGGATGACTCCCCGAGGGAGCATAAGAGCCGGGATGATGGTTTGCCGGGCTGCCAGACTTCTGGCTGATCGATGAGCAGATGTACACCTCGGGAAACTTCCGCGAACCGGCGTGCGTGCAGTTCGAGAGGAGACTAAACTTCGATTTGCCTTCGTCCGACCCCAGCTTCGTATCCTCCTCCATAGTCCGCTCCTTGGCGTGCCTTCGCGTCCTAAGGACTCCTCCATCGCCAGCCTCAGCGGCTCGACTCCCATTCTGTTGCGTTGTCGCCGCCAGCCGATTGTTCCGGATGTACTCGTACGTGGTGAGCCCGAGAAAAGAAATGTACACATGAAAGAAGCACAGATGAAGTAGCAGACCCGCCGCAATGGCTGCCAGAATGCCGAGCGACGCTACAAACACGAGGAATATCGTATGGTGCAGTCCGATGCCGGTCAGTTGCTCGCCATCGCTGGCTGCTCCGGAACTCTGGTCATCAACCGTCGCCGTTTCCGTCGTTCCGTTGGTATCGGACCCAAAAATGCCCACCACCGCCGTCCCGTTGAGCAGCAGGTCTTTGGCCGAGGTGGTGAAGTTTTCAAACAGTTCGCCCGCGACACTACTGACACCACCCCCGACGACATCGTCGTCGAGCGCAGCGGCTGCCGTGCTGGCGACATCGCCCTCCGATGGGACGCTTCCAGCAGCAGTGGTGGTGGCACCGGGGTCGAGCCCGAACCAGGCGAGATTCAGCCAGCCCACCGGCTGCACATGGTACAGCACGATCTCGACGATGGCCGCGGCCAGGATGACCAGCGCTGCAATGACCGCACTCACCACGCACATAAGGAAGGCGACATAGTTCCGTCCACCGACGCAATGGTTCAACCATTTGCAGTGATGGTCGAACGTGCCGACGCACTTGTTGCACACGCTGCAGTGCTTCGTCCGCTGGCTGGTCGTGCGGATGTTGCACAGGTGGCACCGGCCGTTCTCGATGACGTGCGAGTGGCGCGTCCGGTCGAACTCGGGCACTACGGTTTTGCTCGCCGGCAGGCGGCGTAGTTCCGGATCGGCCGGATCGAGCAGGAGTGCAGTGAGGTGCGACCCGAGGTGCACCAGGTAAAGCCCGGCGAGGGCGACGTACAGTGGTGGCTGGAGGGACGGCTCGAGCGCCGGTATCAGCACACCGAACGTGGAGTAACCGAACAGGGCCAAGGCAAACCAGCCGACCAGCTGCAGCGGATGCAGTGGCAGCTGCAGGCCGTGCACCCGCCGGTCCTTGCGGTACTCCGAGGCGCCGAGATTGTCCTGGGAGGAGCAGAACCGATTGCGCGTCAGCTTACTCGCCCTCTTTGCGAGCTGCAGGCGAACACGCTGCGGTAGGGACACAGTTCCGGTGTCGGTGGGCGCGGACGAAGTGGTTGGATCGGTGGTGGGACCGCTGGTGGCGGTGGCGGCGGCTACACGGTTCGTTCGACGGATGTTCCTCGTGCTGCTGGTGCTCGTGCTGACCACAGCCGGTCCGTGTTTGATGGGCGTCGCACGCTCTATGATGGACTCTGTGAGCATGATACTCGTCGGTCGAGGATCGGCAAAGGGCGGTGGCGGCGTAGCGGCGGGTGGAACCGGGTAAGGGCATCCTCTCGTTCGCTGCGGTCGCCGTTGGCTTCATAAGATCCGTTACACGTTGCTCTACGCTCCGTTGTGCAAGATAGGCTTCACTCAGCAGGTGCTACCCGTAGGACGCTTACATTTCATATTGTTCCACTACATTATCCCCCATAAACACTCCTACAGAACACCTTCACTGTGAAAGTATTTAAAGCACAAAACATCCGATCTGAATACCTCACATCACACGCTATTTCCAACTGAGCCAACGCTTTGTGCAACACCTGTGCCATGTACGGCAAACAATGTAACCGTAGTAATGAACTCGTTTTTGACACTTTTTCGCAGTCTCACCACTACCGCGCCATGTCACACGCGCGTAACGTCTGACGTTGGTCTAGGATCATCTAGTAGGCACGTAGTAGCTGCGAATGTTGTAGCCGACGCCGGGTTACTATTGGCAACACACAACCACCGTCATTTCAATGCACGGACACTATCGTAAGCCCGAGCACACTCCGTTGTTGGCGCTTCAGGGACAGTACGCCGACAACGACAAGGCTTCGTCGAGCCGTCGGTAGCCGCTCGTGCCCTTTTCGTTACACAACATCACGAAACTCATACAATCGCAACAACACCCACTACTACTACCCAGCGAGGGTTTAATCCTGGCCGACGTCGGAATACACGCGGTAGGCCAAATTATATAAGCGGCATCCGGATATCCCACAACTAACCGCGATGTTTCTGTTGCTGCGGTGGATTTCCAAAAGCGATGAAAGTGTTAAGTATCGCATTCATAAAATCACAAGAACATTCACTAGACACGGTGTAGTCGTTGTTGTAGGACGATTTGTATGACCAGATTTGAGGATCCTGGTTGTGCTCGTTGTGATAAAGGATATGTCTGCCTACTTAGCGGAGCACCATTTCACTTCCAGGTTGTTAGGCAAAGTGTGCCGATTTATATCAGGGTATTCCACGAGACTTTTCTTGTTCACGTATTTCGTTGACTGGAACCATTCGCACGTTTCTCTTTTTATTTTTCCGATAAGCTTCTATAAGCCTTACACAATCCACCATCAGTACATCCCACCAAAGGCACGAAACAGCGCGTCAAAGGTTTTGCATACGTTATCCAAACACCAAATTTGCTTTCCGACAGATACGCACTGTTCCATAAGAGGTTGGTTTAAGGAATGAAAAAAGACACTTTCCACAGAAATCACCTATCACCAAGTATCATGCAAAAGAACGATTCTCCTGGTAAGACGTGAGAATGGCTACATGATTGCACATGAAGAAAACGCTTGCTTGCTTCTGTCGTCTCTACGGTGCCACACAACACTGACTCCTTAGGGGCTGCGTTACTATGCAACGATAACTTTTCCCATCTTTTTTTTTTCTTCGTCAAGCAATACGAAACAGGAGGAGGTTCACAGATGGTACCACCGTTTGCCCATTGAAAACTTCCACTGGCTATACTTCTGTAGTTTCACAGTACCCACTTTCCAGAGCTGCAGTAGTGACAGTTCCATTCCATTAGCAAAGAAGTCGGAAACGGAAAAAGTATTTAGCTTGATTCGACACAGCCGTTGCACTAATTATCCTCCCTGTTTGAGCTGGCCGCTTGTGTAACTAAGGTGCGTCAACGTTGGAGAAGGATGGCTCACATCCCAATCCTCAATCTAGTCTACCGACCAGGACACCAACCGTTCGACCGACTTTCTGCACGGCTCAACTACTACTGACAAAACCGAAAGTGTCCTCGTTGGGGCCACACTCTTCGGGCTTCAGAAAGGATATACACGGGACCCGATCCGAGCTCCGTTCGGTGGGACGAAGTTTTATCAATATCCCGGAGGGGAAATCGTGCGTTCAGGGCGGCGGATTCAACGCTCGAACTGGGCGCAATATTTCGCTCGTGGAGTTTTAAGGGATGAACGTTATTCAGAATATAATATTTTATTTTTACAATATTTTTATTTTGTCTCAAAATGAATCTCCCAAAGGATCTCAAATGTCCCAAACCAGATGTCTACAGCAATTAAGATTCTGGTGTTTGAAACCTACTTCGATTGCGTTGCAAAAGACACAAAACATTAGCAACGGCTTTTGAGGATCGCTCGATGTGCGCATGTCCGCCAACTTGTTGTCGAACGTAAACAAACCATTTTGCCCGCTGGAATCGCGTACCATGCCTCCCCTTCAAGGCTTTGGATCCGACCCGCTAGCGAAGTGTTGAAATTTTACGTAAATGGAAAGTCGACCTAATGTCGAGCGTGGGTCCTGTACGACGAATTCCCCTAATAGTCGTTACCGGCTGCTTTTGTTTTCCGTATGGCAATAAAAACAAAAATTTAGTGATGCTTATTTCATTTCCCCACCCTGCTGAGGGTACGTAAGCGTTTCCGTGAGTTATGTCTCGGTACGGGTCTTCCGACTTCCCTTAACTGGCCTAGTAATCGGATTCAGGTATTTTACCCTCCCTTTTTTCCTTCGCAAACGAACAAGCGGAACACTTTAACACACCAAGTATGGCACAGTTTTAAAGGCACAGAAAGAACTTCGTCATTGACGGCTGTTCATCAATTCCACCTCCTTGCGCCGGCACATGGACACAAGGAGGAACCCGAACGGAAGTTGCATTACCATGACGTCATGGAAATGGTAGAAAATAGAATTCGATTGAAAAGCGATAGCAGCGAGTCACTTGAACGTTGTTTCCCCACCGCCACCGCCGCCGAGGAGAGGCCATTACCCCGTTGAAGACGTCGCTTTCCCGGCTTCGTGTACCCGTTTCTAATCACCCATAAAACTATTATTCATGCCCATGCCAAGGGAAGGAAAAACAGGTTGAAATAAACGAGTAGAAGAAAGCAGGTCCTAACAACACATACACTAAACGCTAGAGCTAGGTTATAATGGCGTTCCGTGCAGACGGTGGAATAGTGACGTGACACGGCGTTTATTACGTTCAGCTGTAGAAGTGAAATCGATTAGAGTCTTAGAGGAGATTTTTTTTACTTTATTGATTTTTGCAGTCCAAATGTGTCCGTTTGTCGCCATCAGCCTGGTCTCTTTAAAATTGCTCCAATATGAGCTTTATTTATAATTTGTTTTTCAACGAGAAGACCTTGCTTAATGTTATTACCTTTATCTATAATCTACTAAAATGTGTCTTCAATCTCAACCACATTACGTACAGCTGCTCAATTTAGATTTGGCAACCGCTTGTTGTGCTATAAACCACGAATGAAAATTGCCTGATGGAGATGCCTACCGATCCTATTCGGGGCACATAAATGTATTGACAATTGCGTTTCCTCAAAACACAATCTTATTTCTGTGTTTGCTGATGGCTACAGAACATACTTTCGCTTAACGCATCAAAAACAATCGTTTACGCAGCGTTGGCACATTCCAACCAACGTCGGATTGCCATGGTAGGGAAATGCATGGCCTTAAAAAAAGGAAAATGACCTGAATTGAGATGGAATCGGGTGGAAAGTTACCATTTTCTTTTTTCCTCACCCCATAAGAGACCCAGAAAATGCTTCCTTCCCATCGCATCAACGCACATCTTTCTGATGACATTTGTATTCGGTAGTGAAGCGGCCCTTCCACAATGGCAACAAATCCCGGAAGCCACCGTCAACATCGCCATCAGCGAGACAACTCGGAAAAAGTAAGCCGCCGTATTAACTTTTATGTTTATGTTGGCGCGAAGAGAAGGACCTCAAAACAATGTGAAACCGGGAGCATTTTCGAGGGTTCGCTTCTGGGTTTTTCGTATTGGCTTAATTTTTCTGTACTTTTCACTTCCCCTTGGCATTCAACGGGCTTTCCATTTTTATTTTATTACAATGGACAGCATGGCGGAGGAATTCGGCCTGAAGGAGGAAGAGATAAAATAAATTTTCCAAACAAAAATCATACACTCGCACATTGCGTTCATCCCACTTTCGGACGGCAATATTTCATTCAATTGCTTTTCCATGCGGAAAAATGTCATCCACCAAATATGGACACTGGTTACATTAAAGGACACATACACATAAACACTCGATGTACTCATAAACCCAAAACGGACTTGAGCCCATAGGCCCAAAACAATGGCGAAAAGAAATCAAATTCAAATAAAAACGATAAAAATGGAGTCGCAGTAAATCCCGGCGCTGTCGGAAAATGTCCATTCGCCCGAACCCAAACGCTCGGCTGTGCGAGGTCATATTTTTCTGTCCCAGCCTTTCACAGGACATTTTATTACTCGGCGAAAGGATGCGGCGAGGACGCGATTTTTTCCGTGTCTAAAAGAGTCTCTACTTCCTCCGTCCCGCGATCGGTTGGACGCCGGACGCTGCTATCAAACAAATGGCAAATTTTGTTGACAGTCCCGGCGCGGAGGCTCCCCGGAGAAAAGGACGAACTTCCCCCTTCCCCGCACGACCACATCGGTGCAAACTTTGTAAAACTGCGGCTTAACGAACGGCCAACAGTGGAGCCAACCATCTACGCCGCGAGACAACCGGAAGCGGTGATGCACGGACATGAGGGAGGGGGTGGAAAAACGGTGGAACCGAAAAAGATTTGCGCGCCATGGCGCACCCGCTATTTACTTCCGAGCCGGAGAAATTTACATAGACAGCAGGAAGTGGTTTGCTGCAACAGTTTCGCAGCGCCAGAGAACTTGGACCGGTTTTCAATGGAGATTTTCCTATTGCACCGCCCTGGTAGGTGGAAGGGTGCGAGGGGGCGAATTAAATTACCATTTATTTTTTTACCGAATTTATTTTCTTTCAATATTTGTTGCCGAGCCCGACGGTCAGTTTGCAAACCAATAAAATAAGTTGAATAAACTCTACCTTCCTAGAGTACAATTTTCCAACTGCAATATGTTTCTTATGTTTAAACCTTCTTTGACTCTATATAAACCCAAATGGGAAAAATCGAACAGTTCGCGAATGAATACTAAATTATGAATTTCCGGTACAAGAGAAATTGTCATTAAAATTAAAAGTTCAACTTTTTAATTGTTCGATCCACGTTTCACGTCAAAATTAATTGAAAATGGTGGTCGTAATATTTTATCGTGGAAATAACAGCGGAATCGAAAAGTAAAATGCTGAGGGGCAAATGAACAACGTTAAAAAATGGAGCCCCAAAAACTGGTGATGGCTCACAGCGCGATTTACTGGAATGTTCATCTTCCACCTCCCATCCCCTAGAAGAACCGGCCATAAATATGTAAATATTTCGGGGGGCGAGAAAATAAATAATCCATCGGATGAAGGTTCGGGGCCCATTAATTGAGTCCAGGGTGGGGACGGATGGGAAGAGAGTGCGCGCAGTACAAGTGATATTGCGATTATCGTCATTTTCGTACCGGATTAGTTTAATCGTTGCCAACTGGCACCCCATGGCGGTGGGTGGGGGGACTTTGGGATGTCTATCAACGCCATCATTTCATTTTTCCTGCATCGGATGATCTCTTGCCGGGTTCTTTATCGACCTTCTGCTTAAACGCGCTCATTGGAACGTCCTTTCCAGGAGGAAATATTACGTAAACGGTAGCAGAGCGGGGGGAGATAACAAGTAGATTTGCGTCACTAAACACACAAGCCTATTAATCTACAAACCAAATCGGTTAATTGGACGGCAGGAAGCGATCGGTATTGAATGAGTTGTTTTATCGAATTATGCAACTTCCAGCATCTCTCGTTGGTAGGATTATAAGTTTCTTGCCCAACGCCCTCTTGAATCCAATTTATCCGATTTCACGTCCATCCCAACGCTGGAAGGTGATCCACTTTTACACGTGAAGCAAGCAACTCTTTCACGAACGAAGTCTGTCAAGTTGCTACCGAACCGTTACCATCTGTTGGTGGTTTATTGGTTTTATCATAATTATCAGTCACTTCCGATTGAAGTGCGTCATAAAAGTCACTTGGAGTACCGTTTCTCGAGTAGCCACTAGAAGAGTTCCTCACCCACTTAACGCCACTCATAATGTGATTGACTACTGCTAAATACTTAGAGTTCGCTGTGAGGAATCATTGCGGAATATATTTGTGTTTACCGTGTAGTTTCAATTATCGTTTATGATTACCCATAAACGTATTTACATAATATCAGATTCATTTACCGTTGGATATTGCATTCGAGGAAACCAAATTTCGATTTCCACAAGAACAAGCTCAACCAAAGGATATGTGGCCCGGTAAACGAATCTTAACAGGTACTTCAGAAGCACGTTATCAGCAATCAAATGTCGAAAACATGCAAACATCGTCCAGATGACGGAGCGGAGGGCCTCTAACCTGTCGGAAAAATAAATTGAAAACGATCAACACAAACCGCAAACTGCCGGTGGGAGCCAGAAAAAAGGCACAAACCTTCTCTAGATTGCACTAGTTTAGTTCGCCTTCTCCAAACCCGAGACTTCATCAAAGGTGAAAGCGTTGAGTGAGTGAAAGAAATAAAATAGAAAGAGGAGGAGAAAAAAACAATCCCAATTCATCTCATCTCACCGTCGGCTTCATCAGCTTGGGATGAGCGGAAGGGAAAGGGGGAAAACATCATCGCAAGTTAAATCATGTCCTCCACCTCCTCCACTGGCGATCTTTGGCCAAACCCATCGATAAATCATCCATCGAAAGCTGGTGGGTTTGGCAGATGAATAAATAGAACCTTCCCGTGATGACTCACGGTGATCCGCCATCCGCCACCCCCCTAGTCCTTGGAGGACGCCTCCTTTCACCCCCAACCACAGAGCTTCTTGACCAGAAAGAAAACTAACCACGGTCCTCAATCAAATCCTTCCCATTCGGATCGATCGAAGTGAATGTGCTTGCTTTGCCACCTACCTAGCTTTCGGTTCGGTGGCTGTTGATTTGGTACGAACACCACCCCCTTCTTCATCGGTTCGCTCTTCGGAAACCTCCAGACTGACTTACGGACGTTAGTAGTCAAAGAAGCTACTAACGACCGATCAAAACCATCCTTCCCATCCTTTCGGAAGCGTGCGATATATAAATAATTCGTGGGATGAATGACGGACTTGGCGAAGAGGGTGTTCAGATCGATCGGTTGGAATTAGCGGGTGTTTCTTTTAGCTGCACTGCCCGCCTTCACCCACAGGTAGCCTTCAACCAGTTGATTTGAAGATGCGGACGGTTCGGTGAACGATAAACGATTTCCAACTATTAATCTTTCATCGTTAACAACGAGGGGTTTGCTGGAAGGGGGGCTGGGAAAGGCCAAATAGTTTTAGAACTTTCCGATCGACGGATAGAAAGCTGGACTGGAATGAAAACTTTACCTCGTTTTTTGTTTGTTTGGCTCTATTTTGCATCGACAAAGTATTTCAACAGAAGAATCTCTTTGGATGTTGGAGTGAAATCGATCCACGATACCAAAGTTCAGGAACACTTCAGGTTCGATTTTAAAAAGGAAATCAATTGCTAACGAACCGTGGAACATTCACCAAGTCGTAGCATTTTCCTCGGTTCTGTTTAATTACCCCACCCAAATTTTCCCCTTTTTTATGGCAGGAAAGAAGTCGAGTTTTACGAGAGTTTGATCCATCAGTTTGCGAAAAGGATGTAAAGCTCTCGCTTTATAGGATCGGGTGTGGCAAAAAACCGAAAGTTAGCACAAAGATACAGGAAATCAGGTTACGTCGTAAAATAAAGCGGAAAGAATCGATGTAAGTGGGGAAGGACAAAATCGGGCACGGGTGAGGGCAAGGCCGCTGGGAGTTCGATAGGAAACCACTGGTGGTTTTCCGTATTTTCCTTCCACGGAAGACGATGGAAAAGGTTGATGATGATGCAGATGATGATGATGATGATGATGATGATGATGATGATGATGCCAAACGATGCATATTTAATCTTCCTTTCCACCCGAAACGCTATTGATTCGATGAGAATAACTGCACGTTTCATGTGGCTTCAAGGTAAAGGAGATCCTTCGGGTTCCAAACTCCGTACCAGCAACCGGTGGTACGAAAGTGAACGAAATAAATTATAAATGGAACCGGGAAGCGATGGTTAAAGTGTTGGCCGCGCGAAGAGTGGCACAAGATGGAGGCAGGATTTTACGCTGTCGTTCGTATGTAAAGAAAAATATTTCCATTCCGGCATCTTTCTCGCTCGAACGGTTTATAAAGCATCCATTCCTGCAGGACTGTCGTAATAGTCTTGATATTGGCATGTTTTTGAAGAAAAAAAACTATCCCGATATAAAAAAGCACTCTTCGACTGGTCAGTTAAAGTTGGGTCGTTTGCAAATTGATAACGAACTACTCCATGTTGACCAGGCTTCATTGCTACCAAGAAGAAAGCGAAAAAAACAGGAGACTCTAATAAGCTTCTTTCCGGAAAGGAGAGCTAAAAGTGCAGCAATGTTCAAACGCCGGTGTCGATGGTGGTGACCACAGTGAAAAGAAAATCCTTGAGAAGCTACATAACCAAAAGAAAAAGAACAGCGGAAGCCGAGCGTTGAAGAGCTTTTCAAGGGAAGTCTTGTGCCGACTTGTATTTTAGTGGGGTTTGAAGCACAAGATTCCATGCAAAATATTTTATGGTCGACATCAAAATATTGTTCGCCAAGGGCTTTAAAATAAAATAAGTTTGAAAAATTAGCCGCACAAGCTCGGGCGAAGT
>KE524970.1:408831-443580 GCA_000441895.2 Anopheles sinensis
ATTTAATACTAAGATGCCATTTATTATAATTTTTTTTATTTATACTAATGAACGCCTGAAGTGTCCACTTTTTCATGTCACTGTTTTTTTAAATACATGTTTTCATAATTTTTTTCACAGAATTGAAAAGCGAGTTTTTCGCAAATTAAATAATGAATCTCATAAAGAATATGTAAAACAAGATACGAAAAATATTTTCAGTGTATTTACTTCGATTAACAAAAAAATATTGAGCGAAAATCCAAAAAAAATCGAGGTGTCCACTTTTCCCTGCCGGTCACTGTACAAATACGCATTTAAAGACGACAAATCATAAGGAAATCTATAAGAAACAAATAAGATCACTTACCACGTGTGATTTTCAAATCCTGAAAATATGGGTTGATTTTCAAACGGAAGTTCAGAAGCAGGAGCTTTTTTCGTCACAAACACTGGCTGGTGCTGCCGGCGCAAAGATTCCACTACACTAGCACAGTCCACGCGGCGCAAGTAGCCGAGGAAACTAACTAAAGCTAAACCCGCTGAAATAGTGTCTGAAACCATACAGAAATTATGTTTCTACATGTCCTCACACGGTCGCAATAACAGTACAGTATTTAGGGCCCGATTAAACACTTTCTTATATCATATTTTAGCGAAATAATAAAACCGCACGCAAATCAGACTTCGCACGACACACGAATCAGATCAAAACATTGCGTTTTGACATTTCTCCTATTGACATGCGTATCGCTCGCCCAGTGAAAATAGTATACCAATCGTTTAAGGTGACAACAGCGCCACTCTGCGGTCGGCGTTCGAACCTCGTACAGCTCATTTGAAATTCACCGTTTCATAAATATTTGTGATATTTACACATTTTCATTGTAATAAAACATAAATACCGCTATACTATTTTGTAACGTTTTATTTTATTTTGCTTCAAAGATCCAGCAAGTGTTTATTGCTTATCGCCTAAGGATTATAACAAGAACATTTAATAGCGTCATAAGTCATGCTTGTTGGTTTACCCATAAGTTAAGAGATGCAAACAGGATTCCTATCCACTACGTCCGCCTTTCGCGTGTCACACTTTGCCTTCCTTCCTATTTCGATTCGGAAGTTGAACTTTTCTGATTACAAGGGGAGGGTAAGAATTAATTCTGCGCTTTCAGTGCCTTCGTCTTCGTAACCGAGGCTTACGTGAGTAACATTTTGAAAAGGAAAGGAACGATGAGTAGATGTATAATAGTTATAATAATAATAATACAGAATTGGCCACGTAAGCGCGTGGGCTTTCGAAAGGTTTGGTGCTATTTCGTTTGCCTTACAAAATAATTCTTACATTTTTATCCCTAACGCTACAAAACCTCGAACAGGTGGTAGAAAAAGAAATGATACAAGCACTGGAATCCTTTCTCAGGCCAAATTTTAAATCCATTGTCCAGTGACCGTGTCCCTAGTTGTTGGGTCCGTACCCAAAATCGTGGCACGCGGCACAGGCGAAAGGAAAAAGTTATAAATTAAAGTTCATAACACACCACCCCTCACCCGTCGTCGCATCCCTACACAGCTACACAATATGAAAGTAACGTATTGAAGAAGAGGCATTTTTGGCATATTATTTGTCTTTAACGCATACGCTCTCTCTGTCTCTTTTATCTCGGAAAAACGTAGGCGATATTCTAATTGCTTTAAATCCGTATCCTGCGTGAGTTTTGTATATCGCTTCTACATGCTAGAGTTAAATTGGTGTTTGTCATCATCGTCGTCGTCGTCCTCGTTGTGTATAAATTGTGTGTAAATTTGTTCGCGCGGCCCTTTGAGTCTTTGTCCATTTTTAAACGTCGGCAAAAAGACACAACACTCATGTATAGCGCGTCACCCGTGGAAGGGTTATAAATGTCGATATAAAGAGTTCGATTACAATCGTACTGTAAGAGTTATATTAGCAAAAAAATGTGTGTGTATATCAATGTTTAACTTTTATACTGGTGCTCTCCCCTAAATTCTAATCGTCCTAAATAACCCTTTTTCGCAGGTGTAAACTTGTAGAGTGCAGTGCTTAAGCCTGTGTGTGTGTATGTTTTGCGTGGCTGGCGCTTGCATATGTTATTGCTGCGTACTTAATTTTTGGTCATTTATATGCAAAAAAAAACAACGGGAGGAAATTTTTCAGTTTCCAATAAGATCATCACGCTTTGGAAGACACTCTTTGTAGTGTATTTTTTTCGGTTTCTTCTCACTCTTTCGCTCAAGATTGCCGGTCGATGGTCTGGAAGAACCACTCGGTAAACCGCCTCAGTTGCTGTACGGCCGCCTGACTTTCGTCCTGCAGGCGCCGATTTTCCTCCGTCAGTCGCCGGACGGCGTGTTCGAGCGATCGACGGCGCCGTTGTTCGCGAAGCACCCGGTCCGACAGTTGGCTCACTTGGCTTTGCAGTTCCGGTAGGCTGGAGCTGTTTTGGAGTGCCATTAGGGCCTGATGCTGAGCGCTGCTGCTCCCTGTCGAGACGGGTGACGCAGAGCTAGGGGTGGAGGAAAGATCGGCACCGCTTCCGATGCTGCTGCCCGTACCACTGATGCTGCTACCGGAAGCGACTCCGTTCGTCACACCCGAAGCCATCTGTTGTAGCTGTTGAGTTTGATGTTGTCGCATCTGTTGTGCTTGCTGCTGCTGCTGTTGTTGTTGCTGCTGCTGCTGTTGCTGCTGTTGTTGATGATGATGGACGCCATTCAACACTTGACTGATGTCGTCGTAGTAAACGTTACTTCCGGGGTGTTGCGATTTGGCCACGGTTTCTGAAAACTAAAACAAAAAAGGGTAACGTTAGAAATGTTGTTATTTTTAAAGAGAGCAGCGCACGTTATCCTACCTGTGTCATTGCTTTGGTTGCCGTGTCGACTAAACTGCTCCAGTCCATCTCCTTCATATCGGGTAGCGGAATTTTCCCACCACCATTCGTCGCCGTTCCATTCTGTGCCGGTGATGGGCCACCATTCTTCAGTATACCACCACCGCCGTTGGCGTACGGAGATTGTTGCTTCCGACTCGGGGACATCTTCAAGTGGTCCTCGTTGAGATGGTGCTTCCCCATCAGCAGCTCACTGGCCGGACTGGAGCTGTTCGATGTCGTCGACGAGATCACAGTTGCTGGGCGAGCCGTGGTGAAGATAACGTCCTCCTCACCCGATGCCATTCCACCACCACCACCATTACTGTTGCTACCGTTGCTGTTGCTAGGGCTAGTGGAACCTCCTCCTCCTCCATTCATGCCACCATTGGCAAGCTTCAGTCCACCACCACCACCACCACCACCACTAGTGGCTAGTTGCTGATTCGAACCGAGATGATTCATTGCTTCCCGCGAGCGACTCTTCTGGGGAATCGGTTTCAGTCCACCGCCTCCCAAGCTGGCGGCGATGTTGCCCAAACTGTGACTATTATGGTGACCCTTCTGCATCCGCTCCATACCACCGGCGTTAAAGTTGTCATCGTTCGCAATGTAGTCCGGGTTGATCAGCTTCATCAGATCCTCCTGCAGCGTGCTGCCCGTATAGTTGACGCTGTTCCGTTGCGGATGATGCTGGCCACCTTTCAGGGCGCCACTGCGCAACTTCGTTTCCCCGCCGTTCGCGTTCGGTCGCGGACTATTGTTTCGACTGCTCGACGCACTACTTCCCGAGGTCGGGGCCTTCTTTCCGTTGATGCCGTAAATGTTCGTCGTGGTGGCCGATCGTCGCAGTTGGGGTGAATTGTGTCGGGAGAGATCTTCCTCTTCCGTCGCACTCAGGTGGTGGTTGGAGAGGTTCTTTAGCGAACTACTGTACAGGGGTTCCGGGTGGCCATTTCCAGGCGGACCCATCGATTGATGCTGTTGTTGTTGTTGTTGGTGTGTCATTGATCCTCCATCGGTACCCATTGCATCGGCAATAATCAACCGCTTCAGTAGGGCAATGTTGGCCGATGTATCCGATCGACCAGCCGCCGTTGCCGCCGTCGATCCGCCCGCCTGGTGTGATGTGTTTCGACCTTCATTGTGAAGAGACAGCGGCCTCGGAGCAGAACCCGCCAACGGTAGAGAGTTGCTCGAAGCGGTCAACTTTGGATGATGGTAGTTACCCGCCGGATCCGATGGTGGCGGTGGTGGAGCCATCATGGACGAGGCTTCCTGTGGTGGATCCAACACATCGTACCAACGTTCATCGTTCGACGAATGTCCACTTGAAGAGGATGTTAATGTGCCCATCCCCATGTCCGCCGTATAACGCTGCTGATGCTGCTGCTGCTGGTCGACACCACCGCCGGAAGCGACGGGAGTAACAGGTTGGCCACTGCCAGCACCAGGGTTTACTACGGGCGCCGTAAAAGAACGACTGCTACTACCCGTTCCGTATCCCGAGCTATTGCTCGATCGTGGAGGTGAAAAATTCCGCTCATATCGTCGTCGGTGACTTGCGGATGATTGAAGTTGTCCTCCGGGTAGCACCTTCTTACTGCTACCACTTCCGCCGACACCACCGGAACCATTCTTTCCTCCACCACCTTCACCCAGCATACTGTCATACTCACTTTCGTAGTTCATCGAGTTGAAGCGACAGTTTTGCAGGGTGCATCCACGCCGAGGAGTAAAGTCAGCAAACGACTCGATCACCGTTACCGTCACCTGTGCCGATGTCTTCAGTAGATCCACCATCTGATCGTGCGAAAGGGTTGCGACGGCCACCTTGCAAATCTCCACCAGCCGGTAGCCTTGCCTAAGTCCGGCCGCCCACGCTTGGCCAGAGATTTCCACCTGCGTCACAACACCGTCCGGCTGCACGTGGAACCCAAGCTGACCCATCGGATTGCGGCGGAGGCTCAGCTCTAGCGCACCGCAACCATTCGTCACCGCCCGTAGCCGCTCGATGACCTCCAGCTGCTCGTCCCGGTCGCCCGTATCGCGCATGTTCAGCGTCACGCACTCGCCCTGATGGTAGTACACACGCAGCGAGTTCTGACTCGTCGACCAACCGAGGATCGCCTTGCAGGGCGTCACGAAGATGATCTGCCGGGTGCACTCCTCGATCAGCACGAACGTTTCCGCCGAGATGCCGAGGAAGCAGTCGACCTGCGTCGATTGGCCACTGTCGTGTAGGACCACCTGCCAGCAGAACGCTCCGCGCTGGGACAGATCGCCCGAGAAGCGCGGTTTACTCGTGCGCTCCCGTTTTTTGCTCGGGAAGATCGAGAACCGTTGCCCGGTGTCGACCACCGTCGCCGTGCTGTAGTTGGTGGCTAGATCCTTCAGGTACTCCTGGCGCGTCCGGATAGCCATCATGGCAAACTTCACCGATCGATGGGCCGCATTCTCTGCGTTGATTACCTTCGACAGGAGAAACTCGGCAAACTGCTTGCCCCGGGGGTAGTGCGACCCGGCACGCACCGGTGGCCCAAACACCGGCACATCCTTCGAGCGTGACACGGCCACCCGGTACTGGGTGTGCTCGGTGCAGGGGTTAACCGCGCGCACGATAATAAACACGTGCTGGAACTGGCTGCGGATGTTCTTGGGCGTGAAAGGGGCCGCACCCGGTTCCTGGAACACGATCGTCACGATGTCGTTGCCGATGTGCCGCTTGCGCAGTAGCTGCTGCCGGTTGTTCGGCGTGAAGGGCAGCATCGTCGACACGTGGAACATGATCTCGCAGTCCTGGTGCGACGCGTACAGCGAGTGCGTCCCGGTCGAGTCGGTCTTGTTGTCCAGGCCCGCCTTGTAGTGCTCGAAGCCCTTCAGCCGGACGCGCTTGCCGATCGTGTCGAGAAACTCGTTGAACGCCGGACCAGCCTCCTCGTTGTTGTACATGTCCTCCTCGGACGCCTGGCCGGCCCGGCAGTACAGGATCCCCACCTTGTACTTGTTCGTCAGCCCCTGCTCGTCGAGCTTGAGCAGCTGCTGCTCGCACTGGGGCGTCCCGACCGCCAGCCGGAGGCAGTTGATTTGTACTTCTGGCGCCACGTACTCGAGAATTTCTTTGGTATTGACGTGCTTGCCGGTGCCGCGCGCGTTCGGTATCGAGTCCTCGATCACCGAACCGCGCAGCGTCAGCAGCTCCGAGGTGCGCACGATCAGCCGGTACAGGTACTGCTCGTTCGAGTGCGTGGTCGTCGGTGCCACGTCCGAGCCGTGCAGGGCGAGCGTTTGCGTTGGGTTTGGGTTGAGTTTTTCGCGCTTGATCGAGATCGCGACCGGGCCCAGATGTTCGTCCATGCCGAACCAGTTCTGGTGCTCCTGGCCGAAGAAGTACTGCCGGTAGTAGAGTGCCCCGTTGTCGATCTGTTCGATCGGTCGGGGTCCTTTTTGGTACGGGCAGGTGTAGCCCTTCCAAAGCGTATCGTTTGCGCCACACTCCAGCACCGACACGCCGTACGCTAGTGCCGGACGATGGATCGCCCTCCGCTGACCCGGTGGTAACGCCGCCGATGATGTCGTTGTCGCCCCCGAACCGGCCATCCTCGTCAAGCTCACCTCACGCTCCTCTTCGCCACCGATTTCGTTCCTAAAGAAGGGACAATTCTCCAGTAGCTCGTTCTGCTGCCCATCACCGTAGTCCTCATCCACACTTTCCCCATCCGGGGTGGACGAGCGCGTCCCATAAGTGGCCGCCGCCGATGCACCGGTCGTTGTATTGCGTCGCCTCTCGAGCAGGAAACCTCGCAGCTTCGCCGCATACCCCAAGTTCGCCGTCAACGAGCGGCAATCGAAGTGAGCAAAGGCTCGCCTCCGCTGACGCTCCTCAATGTCCGCCGACGATACGGTGGTCGTGGTCGAACTGGCGCTCACATTCAACGCCATACACAGCTGACTATCATCCAACGAGGCCGTTGCAGGCGAAACGCCATTCGTAGCCGTCGCGGTTCCCGCCGAGGACGATTGTCGGGACTGTTTGCCGTTCGAACCGTTCGATGAACCGTTGCTGCCGCTTCCACCGCCTCCATTAGCACTCGAGCCCCACAGACGGTGAAACTTGTTGCGCAACTTTGGACTCGCGTTTGCACCCCGATCGACAACGTCTTCTGCTCCGCTGGCGGTGCCGGAAGTGGCACCATTCCCATTCACACCCACCACAGCCGCTCCTCCTCCTCCTCCACCTGAGTGATGACTGTGGCCGTGGTGTTTGTTCAGCGAGTACAGCAGCGAGGATGCATCCAACCCGAACGGTTGGTACTCCTGGAGCATGGTGAGAAAGTTCTCGCCGGTCGTTGTCGCCGAAAGGGCTCCCGAACCTGCTCCTCCCTGTCCCCCTCCCGTGTGGTGGTGATGATGATGAGCGTGACGATCGGACGATATCACATCGATCGAACCGTGGCTCCCGTACTCCCGGCGGAGATTCGTTCCGCCAGGATGCAGATGATCCTGTCCGGCGCCTCCATGATCGTGGATCAGCTCCAGACTGAATTACTCCGATAGAGGTGATCGGTGTGGCTGTGAGGGGACAGTTTGGTCGGTACGATTCCTCCACCGCCGCCACCGTTTCCCATTGCGACCATCTGCCGCTGAACGTACGAGTACCGTTCGTGGAGCGAGTTCCGAGCGAGCCCGGCATCAACCCGCGCCCTTCGGACGTTGCTTTTGTAGTACTCGACAGCGTGCATCGCGCGTTCGCGGGCCGATGGACGTGCCTGGGGACCTCCTCCAGCGGCCACTAGCGGTGCTCCCTGTGGATGGGACACTAATGCACCGGGTGGATGAGGATGATGCATTCCCGAGGGAGGCAATTGATGTCGCTGAGGTGGTGGTTGCCCCTGCTGTTGTTGTTGCTGCTGCTGTTGTGCGTGTCCCATCATTGCAATACCGGCACCGGCGATGACCGGCGTTGGCATCATCTGGGGCAGGACGGATACAGGTCCGCCGTTCATGTGAGGTGGTGGTCCTCCAACCTCCGTCACGTTTATCATCCCATTGCTAGAGTCCTGCGGATGGATGAAGGGAAGGAAACAAAACACGATTAGAATAGACCAAAATCGTTGGAATCCCGGCGTTAAACCGAATTATGGATCGACATTAAACTACACATCAAAAGCATCATCACTAAGAGTCGATCATACAATCAAAATGAGATCATGTTTGGCAGAATGTGTTACCCTCGAAAATCGTTTTTCTCTTAAGTGATCGCCTCGTTCTCCATACGATGCCACGGTCATGGTCAACATCCTAAACTGTATGGAAACAACAACAACAAAAAATGGCCGCACCGGACATGAAGTAGGTGTTCCCTCCTCCGATGGATGCTTTCAAATTTAATCCGGCGGCCTAATTATTGGCAATTGTCTTTCCCATTTGCCCCGCGCGGCCTCAATTTGCTTCTACCACCTCCGTTGCCACACGGAAACCCTTTTTTCTCGCGTGCTCTCTTGAAAGCACCAGCGATCGTATTGGAACCATTCAGCTTCTTTATTAAAGTACTTCATTGAACGTCCGGAGGAGTCCCTTCCCGGTTTTCGGTTCATCCCGTCACCTAAAACGGGATCGCCTGATCGTCCGCCGCATAGCGAAGAGGGTAAAAGTATGACCCGAATTCCGGGTGCTGGAGCATCTCTCCCAACCAGTGCCCTCAAAAAAATGGAACGGGTTTTGGGTGGCAGACCTTAGCGGATGTTATTCTTTTTACCAAAATATGAGGCTAACGAACAAACAATCCTCAACTCTGCCCGCAAATGAACTGAATCACTTTTCGAAGGTAAGATCGTTTAATTGCCGGAACTGCCCACCGGATGGATGCGTCACTCAGCGCACTACTCAGCGCAAGTTAAAGGTGAAACTAATCGAACTCAAAGTGTTTCCATCGTTCATCAACTGTCATACCGGGGTCTCTTCACTCCAAAGGGCATTCCACTGTAGATCACACGTCACAAACCGCGACAAGTAAGTTTGGAGAGAAAGTGTGTGTCCCTCTTGAAGATGAACTGTGGCCTCATCGAACTGGAGATCTAACATACAGACGCACAGGTTCATCATGTTTGTCATGATTATATCATTCTTCTTATGTGGCTCAACATCCCCAAGTGGGACTAGGCCTCTCTCCGTAGAGAGTTACTGTGACCGAAGGACGGTAAATTATAGATCGGTGGTCAGCCGTTCGTAATACCGGGGGGTGCCAGACTCGGGATTCGAACCCACACCTATGGCGTGGTGTTTTCTAGCGCTACCGCTGCGCCATGGGCACCAAGATTATATCATTATGGGCAGCTAAAAGAGTATTTAAAAACCGTTTCGTTTTAATACGATACCACCTACAAATGAGGGTCTTCTCGGAGAGTGCAGTCGTACGCAGCTCGCGGAAGTATCCTCCATAATAACCTTTCCGTGAAATGGAACTGGGCCGCGATAGCGACCGGATATGATAGTACAATTTACCAAAGACCGAGAAACCTACCAAATTCAAGAAACACCGATTCATTCTCGTTCATCCCGACGGTTCGATGGTGACGAACGTCAAACACGACCATGGCGTGTGTGTATCTGTAGGCGATACCCAAAAACCCGTGGCCCGTGGACAAACCCTCGATGGTTGCATTCAATCTAATCTAATTTTATAGCGCATTAACACTTCATTTCAGACGTCCCATTCAGCGCTAATGAAGCGTTGAGCTTCGAAGGAGCAGCAGGACCGGCAGCACGGCGTGCTCTTCCTGTCCGAAATCAGAATGAGCATCAATCATGAGGATTTTGTAGGAGGTGATTATAAAACCTATACCTCCTCTTCGCTTCGGCACACAACGGACCTAGCACAGACAAAGGGAAAGAAAACACGACGCAGTTTAGAGTTTGGTAACCTAAAAATTGGACATCGTAAAAGAGTATAGAAACAAAAAAAGAAACTAGCTGCAATTGGACCCTATGATGGAGCTACGGTAAGATGAATTTTCTATTTCTCTTTAGTTCTTCCGCTCCAGAACGATTCTTGTGCATTCAGACATAATGCCAGACCGATCGATGATGATCGTCGTTCGACTTCTTCGACGACGAAGAGTACTGCGTGGAGGAAGGCATAGAGAACGAGTTGTCGGAAGATTTGTGTGATCCTCCGATTCGTCAATGCAACACACAGCTGCATCAACCCGATCGTGCCCCGAAAACCAATCCCTTCTCTTCATCGCCGAAAGGAAAGGTAAGCAATAACCAAACCACCACCGCAGAGACTCGAGCCAATCCCGCCGTATAGGCCAGCGAGAGATCGATTTGATGCGCTGTCTGGGATATTTACGATGCTTTCCCCTTTGCCGACCGATCGACCGATGTTTCCCTTAGTGGAACGACCTGGACCGAGCGGTCGCAAGCCTTCTAAAGGGAGTATAATTGTGCACTCCCTTTTAAAAAGAAACTTTGCGCTTTGGAAGGATTGTGTTTACTGAGCTGAATTAGTGGTCCAATGTCTTCCGTGTCTTCTTGGACGTCTTCGCGCCAATTAAACTGTCGATCGTACCGTAGTTCGTTTTGTTTTCAAGGCTTCGCGCGGTCCCGAAACTTCAAAGACAATGATGCGCGAGTAAAACTGTCCGACTTCGACGGATTGATGTAACTGGACCATTAAAAACCTAACCACCTTAAACATACAACTTCGGCGTGTCCAGTGGTATTGTTTTTTGTTATTTAAAGTGAGAAATCAATACACTCTATTTGTGTCAATCACTGTTCGAATAGATGTTCGATCGGATGGCAATATTGACCTCACCCTCTTGAGGGCTTGCGATTTAAACGCAACTAATGAGAAGAGGGACCCCTCGATCGAAGGTGTCTGCTGTCTGCGATGTTGCAAACGGGTTAACGGGGGTTTGGTTTTTTTTACCCCAAGTCTAACCAAAGACTTGCACAGCAACGTCGTCGGTCGATCGATCGTGGTCCCGTTGGCTTCGCTGACTTCCTAGACTTGCATTGCTTCTTTGCGCCACCACCTCTTGGCACTTCGGTTCTCTCCCTCTCCAGTTTTCTATTTGATGCTGCAAACGGGTATATGGACAAGCAAACAAAGACCTTAAACTTTGTGCCAACAAACAACCAAACCGAAGCGTTCACCCCACTCCTCCGTCCCTAGAAGAAGGTGGAGTTGAGTCGACAGGGCACAAGTTTCCTCGAGGCTCATGTTCATCAGTACATTTGGTGGATATCTCATGCACCACAGGGAAAGGTAGAACTCCATGAAGAGGTGTTGGTGGTGCACGGGCGCAAAAGTCAACGAAAGTAGGAAAACGTGTTTGCGTCGCGAGCGTAAACAACGACGAAAACCTCCGCGCCAAAACACGTTAGCTGGGGATGTCTATGCGTGTTTGTGTGAAGAAAGCCTCCTTTTAGCCGCCCGTATCGAAGAAAAGTCTACAAAAGGAAGGTGTGTAAGGAACCCGGTACTTTCTTCATAATAAGAGTATTTTCTTGTGATGATGGAGGCGCTGTGGAGGCGTACGGGAAGGAGGGAAATTTACTGCGGCGACCCAGACTAGTGCCCGCTTCATCAACCGGTCTCGCGACCAAAACCAGTCTTCCTTTACCGGAGAGTGAAGCCTGCAGCCGCCGGGTTTCGATGCATCTGCACGATGCACAATTGCATGCTGTACCATCGTTGCTACGTCAACTCCGATCGTGAAGCCACGCGAGAAGCACCAGGAAGAAGAGAACAACAAAAAACGTAAACAAACCATCATAAACCTGGACCGCCGGTCTTTTTCCTCGAAGAACGTGGTGAAGATAGGTTGATGCCGCAGGTTGTGTGGTTTTGGGGGGATACCGGGCACTAATGTGAGATGAGGTGATGACAAAGCGGCATGATGGACCCGGAATGACGGACCGGTCTCGCAGCATACACGTCTGTTTATTCTCGCGGGAACTGTATCAAGAAACGCTTCTCTCGTCTACATTTTCTTTGGAGGAAAACTTCCCTCGTTCGATAACGAAAAACATGTGGAGGTTCGGTTTCGTACTTAGACAGAACAACCGGTGCGGTACTTAGGGCCACAGCAGGCTTTCTTTACAACCAAGGGCTGCCCCTCTTACAACATTACCCTTTTCGTGCACCGGTGCGTATACAACATCCCGTTCGACAACAACCTGCTGCTTGTGCAACGCTTAGGCCAACGTGCGTATATAAGGTAGCAACAATATCGGAAAACAATTACGAGCCGCTTATGGTAGCAGCGCCGTCCACGCAACGGCAACCTCCATAAAGTACACCGAGCGGGACACGGATATGGCGCAAGATGATGAGATGACCATGTTTTTATGCGCTAACACACACGGCATATGATTTCAAGGGACGATGAGGAACGTCGCTTCGACCAATATGGGTATAGGAAGCCGTGAGGTCAGTTACATTTATTAACTTGTACCTATAATCGGTCTGGATTCATTCGCAGGAATGTTAGTTGATCTCTTATTTATGTTACACGATGAAGAATGGATGAGATCAGCGCAGCATTCTTTCAAGTTTGTTTTTATCCAGAATATTTTTTAAAGCAATTATTTGATGCTAGCAAACGTTTGAGTCCTTTTATTGAAACGATATAAAAAGCGGAAGAGGTTCACCCTTTTCCGTTATCTCTTATTTGTGTTGAGCCTCCTCGTATGACTGTCCACAACAAAGTGTAATATTTCCTTAGAATAAGAACTCCAGGGACACACACTCACAATCCAAAGTGCAGTCAACATTGGCCGGCTTGCATTATGAATGAAGCACGAAATAAGGAAGGAACGTGTTTACCATACCTCCATTGACTAACAGCACAGAACTGACGAACGATCAAACGTGTCTCAAAAGTGCTGACCATCAATCTCCCTCGTCAAGTGGGGTGGTTTCACGCCGTCGCCATGAATTGAGTGTCGAGGAAGTTATCACACAGTATCGCTTCTTCCTTCCTCGATCGACTTAACGAGACAACACAGCCAAGAGCTTAAAAAGGCTAATAAACAATTTGTGCTACAATTGCAAGTATTGTGTAACGAGAGAACTTGCGACGCGGTACGGTCACATAACCTTCATGGCATCGAATCTAAACAGGAACCCAACCTGGACTGCGGTGGGCATCGCGGGGCAGAGTGCGTGCTATGAGATTCAGAAAACAGAAGATAAGAACCCGGCCGGAGGTACCGAGAAAAAAGCTACGGGTGGTCGTTCGCGTCTACAATGCGGGGCAATTTGTGATATGATAATATTGTTTTCCTTCCCGAGGCAGCTTTCGAGATCATCATCAATCCGACGGGATGGGGATCACAACAGAGTGATCCGGCGGGATGTCGACGGCAGTCGTTCCCAAAATAAAAAGGTCCACTGCAACTGCTCTCCTGGGAAAAGATATACACACAAACCACCACCGTGGACTGGGGACATCCATCGTACTTCCATCTTCGGGATGGTACAGGCTCCTCTCCCGGATTCTGCCTGGTTTCCGTCAACTTCAGACGCCATCCGAAACTGACTGCAACGCAGAGTAATACCAACGCAGCGGAGTGCAGAGACGAGTAACAGAAATGTGTGTAATGCATATTATGAAGTAATCTCACCACACGATGCACATCTCGTATGCATCGCTCCACACTCTGCGGATCAGTAAATAAATAAATAGAGTCCCATTCTCACAAGCTGGGGAGAGTTTCGTTTCGCCCCGCTTTCAAATCTCCATCCCGACTCACTCCCCGGAACCTCCTGGTATTACAGCGTATACGCGTATACGTCCATCCGATATCTCGAGCTCGCGGACGCTCGAGACGAATGTATATCGGCGAAGGGAACCCCTATCAGAACTCCACCAAGTTGAAAGGGGTGTGTACTAAAATGTCTCGGAAGAGGCCGGACGCACTGTTCTCACAAGAATAGAACGCCTAGCACGAGGGGTACCCTTCCTCCTCTTTCTTCTAAGTAAATCCACCGAACAGAACCAAGTGAGGCAGCAGCAGTATCAGTTACGACCCGACACAAACAAGTCAAACACGCATCACGGCTCACTGCTTTTTCCGCTGCACATTTCTTGATGTGTCCCGATAGCACACACACCGTAGTTGGATACGATTGTCCGGGGAAGGTTCTAGGGGGCGAGGGAAGAAGTGTTCACATCGTGGCACTTGTGCACTTCATAAATATGCAGCTCTGCCGACGATGGGGAAACGGTGTGTTGACGCATCTTAGACCTCTCGGTGTCGGCGGTGTGCATCAGAATTTTACGACGTGCGGTTTACGTACGGCCGGGCATCTACTACTGCTGCAATGCGCAACGGCGATGTGCTACAAGCCCCCCACTGACGTGCCAAAGTCTTCCCAGAACGGTTCACTTCCAACCATACCGGGATACAATTGAATAATCTTATTATAGAGGAGCGCCACGTTCGGTTGACTTTGAATCATGTGAAAAGAGTTCACAGCGGATCGCGTCCGTAAACGGTCTTCCAAAGACTGATACCGTGCGACGACGTTACCCTTCGAGTAGGCTTAGGGTCTCCAATGGTCAACAACTAAATCCCTTACGTAGTAGCGTGGCCTAGTTTCAGTCTTTGTTTCAGCCGATCGAACGCTCGCTGTTGCGTCGGAGGGTATTTATACTGTCCACATTTGGAAGTGTTGATACCCAGGTGGTTTTGCGTGCCCCCCGGATGGAACGAATCGAATTGATCAACTCCTGAGCGGTTGTAGGATGGTTCCCCTCCTGCTGGTGGTGTTCTTAGGCACCGAAAATGGAAGCTCAAGAATATCGGTTATATGATTTTACAACCGGTGTGCGAAGGCGGTTTATCTAAAGTGTGCACATTAGAAATCTGTTAGCCAAACTTGGAGAACGGAACTGCCACTATCGGTGGAACATTCTTGAGCACGGGCACACAATCGACTCGATTGTAAATGAATTGCTCGAAATTCAACCTAAAAGAGGTCAGTCCGGACGAGAAGCTGTACGGACAGAGCTTATAGAGCTCGGGGATCTTCTGGACGGCGTGATCCGCTTGAGATGTCTCACTCATGTCCAACGGTTGGTCACATTAAGAAATGGAACGTGTTCCTTATGCTCTCGTTTCCCGTGTGTCCTCCCGAGCTTAAGAATGCCAGACTGAACAGGGGGAACTGGCGCCAACCATTTCTTTTCCTTCATGTTTTTTTTTTGCAAAAAAAAAGCCTCTGGTAGGGCAACGAACTTTCCACCTCACTTAGTAGGCGGGTGGGTGTTGCATTCCACGACGAGAGTCGGGTTTCGTCCGGAGTCGTTGCCACGCATTAAAATCTCGCGGAGTTGGTCCGCAATCTTTTTGCCACTGGAATTGTGCGGGTCATTATGCGACGGAAGGAAGATGAGCTCAGCTACATATGCATGGAAAAGAGTGGGGTTCACACATTATGATCGCGCAAACGATTTACATTTCGAAGGAACGCGAAAAGGGTCCCGCAGGAATTAACAACAGAGTCGTGTGTGTTTATTCAAGATGGACTTCTTAATTTGTTCGCCCTCTGTAAACAATTCTACCGTTTCTTTCTTTCTTCTGCTAAACTTTGGCATCATGATCTAAGATGGGGTGGATAAGGGTATGGAATGAGGAAAAGTACGCTTTCAGTCATACAACAGTCTCTTTGTTCCATCTGCACAAGATCTATATATGATCGCATACATTCCACTTCAAAACACAGCTCAGCTTTCGCAAAACATACACCGATCATCAAATTGACACCGAACTATGCGGAAGAGTTATGGTGCATTACTCTACCCCGTTACGCTGCACTATGGTACGTCTCTAGTGAAACCTGAAGCAACAAGAGCAGAGAATTGCAACTCATAGAAGAAAACGGGCAACGATCATAAACATTCCTCACATTCTTCTCACTGCCATTGATTGCGGCTGTCAATGGTTCTGATGACTGGTGAGGAGCATATCCACCTTACCCAAACACACACCCTACTTGACGGGTTGACTATTTGTTCCGATCGTTAATTGACATTGGCGACAATGGCGCTGGTGGTGGTATGTGTCCCGTTCTGTAAGTTCGCTAACGGTACTGACACACCAACCAAGCCCTAAACCCGTACCCATTACCTTGTTTCACGTAAGAAACCTCCACCTCTCAGTTCATCCCAAAGACTAAGACACAATTAGGAAAGCATGTTGCCGAGGGGTAGTAGCCGCTTCGATCCATACTTGAGGACGTTCGTTATGGTTCTTCGTACGGTAGTGCAAAAGCCTTAAAGTGTGATATCACTCAATAGTCAGTGCTATTAGCCGCTGGCCTCCACCCGGCTTATGTTCTCGGGCAATAAAAATCTGCTCAATAAGGAAAATCGGCGGAACCATAAGAAGCTCGACTATAAAACACCAACTGTGTCAACCTACTTCCTCTAACCTTGCCAGGGTGGGCGGTTGCCATAAACATCTTCTGTTGTGTCGGAACCTCTTTCACCTGTTCACCTGCTGGTGGAAACATATCGGCGCACAGATTCTGCCGCATTCCACACAATATTAAGTGCCGGTGGTTTAATGATCGCAGACGACGAAGAAGAATACTCATACGAGCTTCACGGTGACAAAGAGAACCCTTTTTCTTCGGGAGCTTGGCCGTGAGCAGTTGCAGAAAGCTGTCACACTTGCATGCACAATAGCGCATCGATACATGTTATGTTCTTTTCGGTTGGGATTTCCTACCGGTTGTCATTTAATTTGATGGAGGAAGTAGATAACCCCGGTCCGGGAAGAAACCGGTAGGGCGTACGCAGTGTCCTACTACTACTGCTTCAGGACCGGATCAGGTTCGGGGAGTCAATTGGCATGGTTGTCACTGTCGACCCGTCGTTTTCCCCTTCCCACTTGACGAGACTTGTAAGACTTGTCTCGACTCGAGAGGAACATTCCTTTGTGATTCTTCTTCTACCGATTTTATTTTGTGTTGCAAAACTTTTACCGGTTAGCTTTTCCCAGAATACATTCCTCCGGTCTCGATGGTGACGCAGACGACCGCATTGCATTGCGCAAGCTAAGGAAACAGAAATCTTGCTGAATGTGGATAAAAAGTTTTAACGCTAACCCAGCCTGACCCTCCTCTCTTCTGGGGACGTAGAATATGCAAATATCAGACTCGGTTTCAATCTTGGTTCGAACGTCTTGGAAAAGAAAGATGAAACGACATACGACTGTCGAAGCTCGAACAGTGAAATACTGTGCAAACATGATACAAGAAGAAGAAAAGGCTACGAAAAAGAAAGAAAGATGATACGCAAGACACGGGCAAAATGGCTACTACATCGCGCGTACAACACGGGGGAGAATCCATAAAGATGAACGCGCGCGCGAGAGCGCGTGACGAAGGAATTTGAATAATTCATCCAAGTGTCGACATAATGAGTCGATTGTTTTGAGGAGTCTCCGCAGCGACGGTCGCCTTTTACGTGAGTATGCTAACGATTCCGTTTCTAGCTTTTCTCTCCAAATGTTTTTTTCATCCCTCTGGTTGGTTCTTAGACCTGGTGGGGGTGGTGTTAAGAACGCCAACCCATGTCCCGCCGAGTACTCCAAAGAATGGCTTTCGATTGTTTCGGTGCTCTCGTGCGAGGGCGAAGAAGTGTGTGCCTTCGCGTTCTTCTATTATATTTCCATTTTTCAAAACGAAAGCAACGAGATCCCTTCTGCCCATCCTGTACCAATTTGCTATTTACGGCCATTCCGTAAACGATCGTATCGACTCATGATGGGTGCTGTTTAACATCTCCACCAGGAACGGCGTCGCGTTGCGTTGAGTTTTGATGGATGGTTCTCATTCGGATGTTCATTCTTCTAGATTTCTCTTGTTCTTCACACCGAACGGCACAACACCACCGACGCACTTTCGAGGTGATTGAATTATGACTCATTTTATGGCTATAGAGCTGCGAAGATGGATGAGTTATGATTAGGTGTCGATGGAGTGTCATATTCTTTATTGCGGCAGTCCACAAACGTAACGTCCGTTGCGGTTCAGCACCCCCAAAAAAGAAACAATGAAAACTTTTACTCGGCGTTGGTAAGTCGAAATCGAATTTGAACTTTACAGATGAATTAAATTAAATGCGTTACGTAAAACGTAAGCTCGCGCTCTCCTAATGATCATTTTCTTTCCTTCGCGATTTTCTTCGTGTCTAATACTTAATGTCGTTAGCAAACAGCTGTATCAAAACGCTGCACAAGAGGTTCAGTATGGACTACGTTTGCAATGAAAAAGGAAACAGAAGCTCATACATAAAGCCGGGAGCTCAAATCAAACGTACGTGATATGCATTGCGCGAACGGATCTACGGATGATCGTGACTTTTCCACCGACCTTGATGCACGACTCGGATGACAGAGGTATTGCTTGAGTGATGGCATAAAATTTGCAAGTCGTACAGACTGCCAGACTGACTCCTGGTCATAAGAGCAAAAGAACCACACTAAGACTTCCCCACGTTGAACGGTTCATTCACAAAGAGATAAGTAGCACACACTTTCTAGAACCGCGTTTTCTCGGCCGATGCTGCATAATGATGAGCTGCCATCGTCTTCTGAAGACCACCATCGGGCAGCGCATAGCCCGCTTAGGGAACAAATTGATGTCAATTGCAGTCAATTGGAGAGATCTCACGGGGTGTATCGAACTCAATTGAGATATTCAATTTATACACACCCTTCGGCGAAAAGTCCTGCCTCAACCATTGGGGAAGGTTTCGGGCAGATTGCGGAGGCCTAACCTAATCAACTTGCCAATGTTTTATCGTGTGACATCACCTTCAGAACACCAACTAAGAATTACGAAAGATCTACGATCTTGGGGTCGATCTTTGGTATCGTTCTTTAAAGAACGAAGATCCCCCCTCCTCGGTATTTCTTCGTGATCGTTTTTACGAGAGTTGCCTTTGAAACCTAACCTCGCTTAATCGCCGGCCGTAGGCGATAACACTCGAACAGGTCAAACCATTTGGAAATAGCAGGAAGAGCTAACGGAGCGATAATTTATATCGCACGGCGAACAACTGACGACTGACACCAGAGCGTGCCGTAAGTTATTCCTGACCTGGACCAAACGGCAGCAGCACAGCAGAGGTTGGTCTTCTCCGCCCGGAAACACGTCTATCCACGACCTGCATCACAACACAAGCCCCGCGCTGTTGTTATGGGTCGCGTGGGTCGGCTCTTTTTTATGATTGGTCTTATTTTATCTCGCCCAACCCAACGCAACACACACACACATCGTTCTTATTCGATCGATATCCTCAAGAAATTGTTTGGAGGAAAAAGATTAAACCAAAAGAATAAAAATAGGGCCAAGGGCCAGAATGTTTGATGCGCGCGTTCTTGAACTACATCTAATAAACTCTCGAGAGGGCGGCGATCATAATTTACGATCGATGCCGCCGGCGGAAGAACTCGAAGATCGGATGATGATCCTGCAGGTGAGGCAAGCGAGGACCGGACCTGACCGACGCCGATTATTGGAAGGGATGGGAAAGCAGGTCGGAGAAGATCTCACTACTATCGAGCCTGTTGTTTTATCCTTGCGATGCGTCCTGAACGGACACAGAAATACCTTTATCTCGCGTGCTTTGTGGGTTCCTTCGCTCTGACCCAAATATCGGCATCATTTTATTACATTATTTTAAGTTAAATTCTATCCCGATGCTAGAGCGAAGTGGTTTCCAACGATGGGATTTCTCCCTATCTCACCAAGGGGATAACAGGAGGGACTCGTTGGTTCGTTAGGGAACGTGAAGAGCTTATTAAATTAGACTTATCGAAAATTATTTGACTTTAATGGTGATGGGAACGCCCACAGACCGCGTCGGTGAGAACCTGTTTCTTCCTCTTGGCAACCAAAACAGACGGAAGAGAAATGGACCGACGAAATAGAACCGAGACGGATGGTGTGAGAAACATGAGCGACATCTTCAGAAAGGTTCTTCGGGTTATGAATGAACGCCGTTGACGAGCGGTGTACAAATACGGAGAGTTTTCTGTTTGTTCAAGTGTTTACTGCCCTGAAGCGGGGGCACGTAGATGTCAAAAATCTCCTCCGACAACGAGTCAATACTGATATTCAAGGGTACATTTTAACGAACAATTAACGAGCCTGTTTTAACCAGCGTAAAAAGTAAAGTGTTCTCTGCCGTTTTCTTCGAAATTCAGATCACACGCTTCCCATACAGAACGGAACGGTCTTCGGCGGAACGAAACATCTTCCCACCATCAAAGATCATCGAGCCGTATAATTTGATCGCTAATACATCTCTTTACCTTTCACCGGAAAAGGACCCGGGGTGGGCGTCCAGGGGGAGGTCCGTGGAATGTGCGCGCAAAAATTCCGTGGCCAAATTTGCCTCGCTAATGATCTCGCACTTCCTCCAGCGGTCGAGGGTCTGGTCGAGAATCAATAATTTGAGCACAAGATGCGATCATCATTTCGTCATTCCGATGGGAACGAAAGGGTGTTGAGATCTAGAACTCAAATCCAGAACTATCCAGGGTGCGTAGCAATTTTCCTCTGACGCGTAGGAGTTGTTACCCAAACGGTTCAATTGGATTTGTCTGGCACTATTGGTGCGTTGTGCGCCTATTTTAGGACCGGAAAAAGGCTACAGCACCAAGCACTCAATTTGATCTGTTTGTTCTGCGGTGCACATTTGCTTTGTTAATTTTGTTTGCTTGCCTGATTTCACGGAACTGGACCCTTAACCAGATTCAGCACGGCACACCGGCCCCTCGTGGTCATTACCAAAATCGGACGGAAGAGCGCAACGAATTATTTAAATCCACATTTCTAATGCGTGAGGATTTTCTGTTTGTTATCCAACGGGCAGGAACTATATGGAATATAGAACTGAGGAGTAAAGGCGGAAAAAGCATTAGAACTGCTCCGAAAACATTTATAACCAGGCAGCAAGTAATCGCGTTCGTCACGGGTATCCCCAGTACGTTCCTCCAAGGTTTTCCAGAGGAGAAGAAAAAAAACCCCAAACCGAACTAAAACAGCGGAAAGAATCAATTTCCCTTTCGTCGGATGTTCTTCTCGGGCGAAGAGTTGAAACGGCGAAGATGCTGCCGTGAACCGCGATCGGACTCTCGCAACTCGCGCAACGCCGAGCTCTCGATCTTCGATCGAATTCGATAATTTCGCTTCATAGTATTTTCCGTGGGTAAATTGTTGCTTCTTTTTTATCGTTTTCCTCCATCTTCTTCCACCCTTCTAATTGCTGCGGGAAATCAATGCCTAATTAACTCGTTCCTTTACAAAGTTCGAGCCACCGATCCGAAGCGGACCTGGGCACCGGAAAGATTAAATTATCCGATATCCGCGAAGAGAACGAAATAAACACACATACAAACACAGACATTTACAGGAAGACTTCTTTTCCGAGATGATAATCGTGTGTGGAAGAGTTGATTCGGGGAAAATACAACAGCTTCACAAGCTCTAAGTGATCGATTGTGGGGGCAAAATCGAAAACGAATCTGACTTCCCTTCTTCAATACCACACGTGCTAGATCCGACAATCGTCCATAGAAATCGATATAGAGTACAACATAACGTAGTAGTGTTCAGCTCGACAGATAGATCGCAGATAAGATCACAACAGAAAGTCTACCCGGACTAACCGCAACAGTCACGTGTCCGCACTGAACAGTGGACTGAACATTAATGAGTATCACCGCAACCCGGTGAGCTCACTGGTGAGTCATGATGAGTCTTTGTAGTCAATGGTTCGCTACTAACTGATTGACGTAACACAGCATCATCGTTTCGGCCAGATGGGTCTACTTAAGTCTAATGATGTGAAAAAAAAGCGTTAGAACCGTAAAATGCTCGCGTTTCCGCTACGCCATAAACCTAACGCTCTGAGACTTCCCGGAGTCACGCGGATGCGATCATCGGACCGACCGGAGCGGCGTCCCGCCTAATAATTAAATGGGACACACACCGTAAGCAGGTGCCGACTATTAGTTTTCAACTTTAGGGAACATAATAACCATATATCTTCCATTTTCATTTTCCAATGACTCAGATTTGTACATTCGCAAACTGCAATTAGGAAAGAAAGGTCCAATTAGTGCTTGTACAGCTCCGATGACCAGCGGAGCATTTGGTGAGCTTGTCATCGTACTTAATTTAATTCCCATAGTGTACCGGAGGAGCGTTCCCTACCGATTTTACCAGATGCTCCCTCCACCGTTTTCGTGGGCATAAACAAGCATCTGTAGATTCGGAATGGAAAGTACCTTCTGGTCTTCGAAAATTCCTCATAATAAAATAATTCGATTCAAGTTCAATCACGACTTGAAACATTCTCGTCACGAGTCCGGACATGATGACCTGAGGTTTCACTTGAGGGACACTCCAGACACCGTAGTCATCCTGAGTCTCCCCTTTCGTTTTTGTTTTTCGCATTTATTACCAATAAAATTTACCATAATGGAGTTTAAGATAGGTTACTCATGCCTTAAACTCTATAGTGCAATTTAGCCTTTAGTGCAACAATCGCGAAAAACTCCGCATTGCTTCAAAGCTATTTCGCATGCTGGACGAAGGTATCAACCAACAAACAAGAAAAGCGCAAATAGAAAAAATATGTGTTCAGAATTTCCCGGTGTGCCACATTCAGACCAATATGGCTGCCTTTATTTCAGGCCCTTTGCAGGGTACCAAATCATGGAATATTTTGGTTTGCCTTAGGATACGCCAGAAACCGTCGCAAACACGATATGCCACTCACTGCTCGCTTTTGCGCCTTCTCCAATGATGGCTCACGATTCCGCGATCTCGGTTGACTGAAAGCTTGGCCCCCTTTTCATCCCTTGGGCTACACGCGATCTCGTTCGCTGCTGCTCCAGGGACCGCAGGGCTTCGGGACTCCTTCGATTCGTGACGGCGAGCTAACTCCAACCGACTCGCGCATGAAGAGCAAAGGTTCCTTCGCGAAAAACGAAAAGAAAAAGTCAGCTGAAAGGTTGTCGAAGCAGAGCGGTGAGCCAATTTCCCTACACGATCGCGACTGTTGCGAATGGGCTTTAAATAAAATGCTTTAAACGGTACTAAACTGTGCCCCCTTCTTCGCTGGCCGGAAAAGTCTGGCCTGAAATCAGTGGAATATCACGTCGTCGCTTAGACGGTTCGACGAACGGAATGCAAAATTGGCACCATTCAAGTATGCGGCCAGAAGGAAAGAAAACCGAAACTCTAAGGCCGCCGGCAATGCACGTAACCTAACAAATCTACTTCAGCCCAATTGAGGAGACCTATTGAAGCCATGAGAATACTTTGCACGCCTTAGGTTAAATGTCTGACAACACTCAAAATAGCTCGTAAAATATCTACATGTATGAAGCCACTCGAAAAAGCAACGCGCTCTCGCTTTTTCTTCACTCAAAGTTGTTTTCCTCGGACGCCACAACCAAATGCTGGTGGTTTCCGTTCTGAGGCAGAATTTATTTCAGAATTGCCAGAGCGCGCCCCTTAGCTACACTTTATTTTTAATGCCTGCGCCTTCCGCTTTTATATATTCCAGGTTTGAACCAGAACTCTGGCTCTAGCTTTCCCTCTACTCCTACTGGCTGACCATCCATCTCACGCCGGGCCTCGGGAAATCCACGCCACTCAGCGCGAACGCGACTCTCCTCGAAGACCTCTGATACGTCCAGGGTACGTCCGTCGGGGGGTCAGGTCAGTTCGGTGCGCTCCGCGAGCGGATGGAGCCGTCAATCTTCTCCCGGTAGTTTTTGTTTTAATTTTGTGTAAATGTATTTCATCGTTTACGCATTTTAATTTCATTCGCTTTTCGCTACGTTTCCGCCAGGCGGGGCCGTAGAGTAAAGCCTGCGCATGAAAATCCTGTACTCCAGAACGTCCGGCGGGTTTAAGGCTTACGTGCTGGTGAATTCAGGAACGGACCAAAGAGATAGATATATATATATATATTAAGGTGAGGGAAGGAAGAGGAGCAAAGAACCTAATACCAACAAAGTTCTTCTTCTGCAGCGCAAGAACCTCGAAGGTAAGGGCATGACCTCTGTTGTTGTTCCTGTTCCCAGCATAGGCAGTATTCTTGTGATGCAATTTGCTAACACACTGCTTTTCTTAGAAACTATTGTTGAGCATCTGTATCACTTGTGCTTGAAAAATATGACGAGATTGTTTTTTATGACCATTTAAAAAATCCGAGCTATAAAACTACGAACGATCAAGAGACAAACGCGGACATCCGAAAATGATGATGCAACAAACGACGACCACACAGCAACAACTAAAGGGTCACTCCAAGGGCTTAGAATAATCAATTTCATATCTTCTCTAGGCCCTTGATAAATTTAAGTCTGTTAGGGATGCTCTATAGTCACACTTTATTAAAATGGATGAGCCATTAGTTTACGTTTTATTGCAAACTCCAAATTGGCTTTACAAGGAAGCCTAAACCCTCGCTTGTACGATACATTATGCGAATAGGCTGATAATGTAAGCACCCTTTTATTTATTTTATTGTATGGAAGACATTGGATTTAGTGGACTATTTCATAACCGTACACTTTGAGACAATGGATTCGATTGTTTAAGCTGAGAGTCGCAAAGGTTTTTATTATGATATAAGTTGAACAATCTTCTGTGTTGTTATCTTTCATGACCTACACTTTATGAACCCAACCCATTGTGTATTCCACGATTTTGCGTATCTCATCTCCGCCTGAGCGACGACGTTTTTGTATCTGCGCACAGGAAGTACTACCTTTCACTTCCGGTGGGCTTCATCGGTGGGTAATAAAACTTGTTCGTTCTACATAAAATTGGAATAAAAAAAAACCGTGCTTGCTGGACCTTAACAGAACCCGTTTCCGAGGTTATTACCGAAAGGTAACACCGAAAACATCGACTACTGAAAGGCAAAACAAAAACCAAAATCCTGTGTCGACATCACCTCAGGATCATCTTTGCCTTCCATCCGTGGCCCGGGGGCACAGAACGCGTCATCTGTATGCAACGCCTGTGTTACACAGTCTCTTGCATATGCACGTTGTGCTTCGGAGCCACCGTGGAGTTTTAATCAACGTCCCACGTCTTTCCCGGGTCGACCTCTCATTCAACGAGCGTCGTTAATAAACTTTCCTTCGCTGGTCCCCTTCAATGAAGTTTCCCGCAACTCTCCTTCCACAGCATCAGGGTTTTGTTTCATTTGTGCCAGGACATAAAAAAAAACCACACGCACACACAAGCCATACGCGAGAGATCGAGTTCCGCACCCGTGTGTCGGTGGCAGTCTCGTGGTGAAAACAAAAACCAAACCATCATTCTTCATTCTACGGATCCGAAAAGTAGTAAAAAATGAAACCTAAAGAAGAAAAACACGAAACTACTTGAAATCGATAACCGATGCTGCGACGTCCCACCATTCGTCCCTGCGTCCTGGTGTAAGTAGTCTGCAGATCCCTGGTTGTCTTCAGGTTCAATCGTGCGCTTTGCCTCGTTCATCTCGTTGTCGATGACGAACCCACCGAAAAGAAAAAACTTTTCCAATCCCTTTTGCTGCTCCCGTATATCGTCTCCGGTCCAGGTTAGAATCTCCGGGATACCTGTTCCTTACCCCTAGGGGCCAAAGAACCACCACAACCACCGGTTCGACAACAATATCCTGTTCGTGGCTTGCCTCATGATCTTTCTTGCTTACTCTCCCCGTTGGGCGTTCTTCTGAAGCCTATCGCTACCATCCACACACAACATCGAGCAATAACCGTTCTGCAGAGGCTTCGTTTCGAGTTCTGCCAATATTTATGCTACCTTGTTCCGCTGCAGTTCTTCGGGTGGTTTTATTTGCGCAGGAGATTATTCTTGCATGCCTCCATTAGGCAAAGAACTGGCGTTTTAAAAAAGGAAGTTCTTCTGAAACATACGCCTTGAGCGATGGAAGATTTACGATCTTGGTTGGCTCATTCTCTTTTGCTGTTTTTCGTTAGGATCTTCACGAACTGGATATACTTTTTATATCTGGACTTTTGGCTTAATGTGCCTTGCCTCTATGTACCGTTGCGAGCTTGGTAAAGATCCATAATCCAATATGAACCTTAAAAACCTGAAGCCTAAACAGGCCATCTTTCCAGGCTTGACCATGAGCTACCATCGCAAAGTCTCGTTCATGGCCAACATCCGTCCATGTTCAGTAGACTCTCTTGCTTGCTTTCATCATAGCCAGCGCCATTTCCCTGATGCGCAAAATAAATCCCAAAAGACTTTCTTCGTTCACCCGAAGGAGGAAGCTGGTTCCAGTCCACACCAGAGCTGTGCCCTGCGATATCTTTTCTCTTCCCTAACCGACTCTTGCTTCTTCCCTCTCCTATCGATCTCCTTCGGAGGTGGTGTTGGTGTCCTCGTAACCATCACACAGACAAAGGCACGGACCGACCGAGGCACCAGAAGAAAATAAACCCGAGCGAAGAGGTCTATTCCTTCGATCCCTGTGTCCCAGGCAGAGACCTCTTTTATTCGTCGCAATGGATTGAATGAAAGAAAGAAAAAAAAGGAAAACCACCTGGATGGATGGGTCACGGTGAACTCTCCCCCCGTCCACTCCTCTCGGTCGTCCCCCTGGGCGCCTTTGCATTGCTCGATTCCCGCGACGTCATCGCCGCTAGCCGCGACTTGCGATCGTGTGTTCTTGGACCCGAAACCGGTTTGTCCCCGCTGCGCCCGTCTCCCTATATCTCCCGAACTCCGGGCGCACGACGACGCTATTGGTTTCCTTTCGTCAGAATATCGGGGTTTCGTCGTAGCCATCGGCGCGACCCGCACGAGAAGGAGCACCAACCTCTTTTCTGCAACTTTAGGCTACAGACACAGAGTGGTCTCTGAAGCGGTTTGCGGCGGCAGCGAAGGAACACACGACGCCACCGCGATTGCGCGTTATTGTCGATTCGTTCATGATTCTCCGGGGCACCGGGTTTCCCTACGGTCGAACTTCAGAGTACTTCCTCCTTCAGCTTCACGTCCATCTTCTGCTCTCCCGTGCTTTAACTCTTTCACGTCGCGGGCTGCTGCGCCATATTTAAATGTCCAAAAGCGAACGCGGAACGACGCGCGCACGCTGGAAACCCAAAGCGCACGTGTGTGCGTGTGTCTTCGAGGATTGAGGTTAGGCCGGTCGTGTTCGCGAGAGAGTTCACGTTTACGCGATTTTTATGGTTCAATCGGGGCCGGTTGCCATCCCCGTCACCTCATTTCCATCGGATAAAAAAAACAAAAACCAATGACACACTCCCAATCCCCGATCGGTTGGTTTTGCTTTTAAAGTTTAGAGAAATAAATGAGTTTATGATTTACCTTAAAGAGAGAGTAGTGCACCATAAAGTCCATGGTCCGCTCTTATCGCATTGATCGATGAACATTAGGAGATAATAGAAATAATCCTAAGAAAACACACACCCCCTATCCAAAATCTTTTTAACACCTACGCCCACCATATCTTCGAGGTTATATACACCATTCGGTTTGCACTAAAACCCCCCAAAACAACGCCATAAGCACCAGTTTGGATCGATAGTTGTTTGCCACTGTGTATCACTTTACGCCTTGGATGAGTATTGGGGGTTATCGATATTCGGGTTTGACCCGCACTTCAGAAGTATGAGTAATCACATTTTAACAACTCCAACAGCGAGATGATAAATCGATTGTTTATGTTTGTCTCTTCAGCGCAGAAAGACACAGCACACACGAGTCCGGTTTCGAAGAAGACCGCATGCTCAAGACACGCGACTGCAATATCGGACGTCAACGGACAGAGTGTTCTGAAAATCTGTCGAAATGTGACTCACTCCCCCCCGCTTGGGTAGTTGATTTTTTGACAACCCCGAGTCCACTCCACTCACATTTTCCGCAGAGTGACACGAATGGCACGCTGTTAGGCACACGTTTTTGTGCGCTTTTCGCGAACGCCATTGTTTACAAATACGCATCGTTTAAATATCAGTTTTTTTCCACACCGGGCTGATCAAGATGATCGGGTTGTGATACGACGCGCCGGACGGACGTCTACGACTTTTGGACTAAGGGACACTATTATCGTCACCCGCCGGAACACGGTCGGAAGGTGACGTGCAGTCCCCGCAGAGTTCGGTGTGTTGTTAAACCGATTGTTTCACGCTCGTTCATTTTGTCCGTGCCTTTTACTTTCGGTGGAAACCGAACCACCAGCACTAAAATTAACACAAATTTGACCTCGCGGAAATGCGCATCCTAATTTTTTGGAAGATGATCCATTACTTAACGACTGGCTGTGTACAACACAACCCGTCACTTCCTGCTACGACTGGGGCATGGGGGAGGGGACTGGGTTAAGTAAGATCCGCCACTCTTCGGCAGCTCATTAAAAGCAAGGTGGCCTCTCGGAGCCGCGCGATCTCCGGGTGTTATCAGTGAGCGCATTAATTCCCGATCGCCATTTGTTTTCCTTCGGCGACACGGCAGCATAAATAGCTCGTCGGCTTTTAGGCTGGCGACAACAATTAGTAGCCTGTTTGCGACCGCGCAAAATGTCCACGGATGCTTTTAGTCTACTTGTGCTTTGCAGACACCACACTTAACTGCGTGGAAGAAGATCAACCGAGAGAATGGTGTCTTCGCAGCGTTGCGTAATTGCATTACCAACCATTTCCGTCCATCCAAAGCGCGTTCATCAAACCATTAACCGGGTAGTTAGGGCTGTGTTGTTGGCTGGGTTCGCCTGTCCAAGACAGCGTGAAAACAAAAGACGACAAACCGGAAAGAAGCATTAGATTCACACTTTTGTTGCGCATTAGTAAGTAGTTGCCGACGCTTCGTTAGTGCAGCCGCTTCCTTTCCGACAAAAATCAGGGCAACGGCTCTACACTGGAAAAATCCGCCAGCGCAACATGAAGCATAAATCACAATCAGCAGAGGCCCGGTCGTCTCCGGCGCGCCGGGTGCCATTAAGATTTATTCCCCGACAACATTATTTCCACCATTCCAAGCACCAAACAACAAGTGGTGTCTCTGCTTCAAGAGCGTCAGATTTACACTCCAATTTTTCGTGCACTTTTGTTTTCAATAGTGATGCCTTTTTAATTCCTAACGCTTTGGACATTGTTAAAAAAGACGTCCCCCAGCGCGCCGGGTATTTTAACGCAATTTTCGCGAGGCACAAAAAAGGTGATAGCATTGACCCAAGGGGCCTGTGGAAGTGGGGGAAAAAGGGCCGCTAATGGATGATGGATGCGCTTGGGAAATTCGACTTCATCGCGAGTCTCTGTCTAAAGCATTCGCGACATCCGATTAGTGGTGGAAAGTGTTTGCGCGAGCCTATTGTCGAACAATGGAAAACTCACGGAGCCAAAAACGTTGCCAAAGATATGTGCGGCGGTACGTTTAACGTTGTTCAATTGAGCGTTAACCTTTTTTCTTACGTCGGAAGGCGCACTTGAGCAAAACGGACAGAAAGAAACCAGTGCCATCCATTTGAAAAAGCGTTGGCCCCATCCATCTATCCATTTTGAGCAAGTACCATTTAGAGGCGTTTCCATCTTTCCTTCCCTTGCCTTGTGTGTTTAGCTTCTTCTTCTTCTTTCCGCCATGAGGGTGGTGTTGTCGCAATTTTCCCGGCAACAATGTGACACACAGCGTAAGTGACAAGGCAGCTTCCTCTGGGGGCGAATTACGCACTTCTCAGATTTGAGGTTCTCCAATCGGCAGCCACAATGTGTCGTTACGCAAACAATCGTAAAGTGCGTCACTTCATCCTTAGACGATCGCTCGAAAGATGACTGAGCTCCGAAATCGGATCTTTAGCACCGTTTAGCAGCAGCACACAAACAGGGCCAATGAGGCGATGAAGGATAGGAAGAGCGATTGTGTGGATGTAATTGTAGTGTTTGAAGAGGAAACTGTTGAGCGATCGCAAGCAACTACCAACGGTGCAATTGTTTTGTGATAAACCCGAACAATGCTGGAATGTTTCTCTGTTTTCAGTTTAATTGCTTCATTGGGGGGTTTTTAGGGGTATGTGCTGGGGAATGTCAACACACACACACACACATAGAGCGATGATATGGAACGCTTCAAGGAGAAAACGTTGCAGAAGATTGTAGTGATTTTTGGTCGTTTGGAAGTACGCTAATTAGCACATCATCTTTCCGATGGAAACAGTCAAAATGTCGGGGTCGGATCAAGTTTAAACAATTTTAATTGCACCCATTGAACCTCGCGCACGAAAACTGACAACCAGAAGTCTTCTAGAGAATTTTGATGAGCTGAGATTGTTTCCTATACCGTGATGTCATCCGTCATTTATCCGTTTGTTCATCGTGATTAAATGGGTTTATCTTCCGCAGGGCACAACACCGTGATCATTGTGGATATGCGCTGATCGTCCCCGAGACATTTCCAAAAGCACTGGGAAAAATCCCCAGAGCACGCGCTGAAGGTCGGCGGCGTAATTAGACACCGGGAAGCCTTAAGTGTTCAAACCGAGCCATTCCCCTCGTTCGTGGTTTGGAGCTGAATGCAGGAGGAAAAATTGTTTTCCAATCCACTTGGTGCGACTTTGACCATTCAATCCGTCCTGGGGGTGATGTTGTGTGTGAATTGTCACAATTAGCTTACAATGGTGGGATTTTCATTCCGAGGAGATTTTTTTAGCCCATTTAGTAGCGTTCGCTTACTTCGCTTCCTGCATTGCATTTGCATTTGAGTTAGGTTGCTCCGGTACGTTCGAAATCTTTTTAGATTGTGCTCAATAACTCACGGGTTTGAATTGTTTAACATCCGTATGTCTCATTTTCTGTGCATCAAATTTTTGCTTACCTAAAAATAAAAAAGGGAAAAAGAGGAAACATTAGTAAAAGAAACAAAATATCAATCATTAAACTGGTGCAAGAATATAAAAATGTTCATGAAGCATCGAATACATTGTGTGGCGTTTTAAAATTATTTTCGTAAACCTATGAAACGTTCCGCACGGTGCATCCATCCGGCGGCAACTTTTACGTAACGCTCTTCAACCAGCGAGACAAAAATGATGGACACCTTCCTGGCTGATTCGCGCCCGTCCCATTTCCGGTCCGTTTTTATTGCCAATCCTAAGACAGCTTGTATTCGCGTTCCCAAGGGTTGACCAAAAGTCAACGATAAAAATAAGAAGCAGACAGTGCACCCGCAGAATCAACGCGAAGAATTGGTTGATAATAAATTGTGCATCGCTTCGCTGCACTTTCGTGAAATGGTATGGGTAATGTCTTTGTGTTTTTGTGTCATTGTTGAGACCCAAGCAGGGTGGCTTTTTCTGTCTTACCGTACTGTACTTCATACGACAGGAGGCAACTATGCACCTCTTGCTAATATGCACTGTCAAACAGAAAATCGTTCGACTGAAACGGAGAAAAAATATATTGATCTCCTTCTCTATCCGGAGAAGGTTCGTCGCTATTCTAGTGGGTGAATGAAATGGACTCTCCCTCCCCAAATGGCAACAACATACACCCGGTGAGTTGAGTACCTATCGGAGATGCATGTTTGTCTTCCTTGTGTGTTTACTTCAACCTGCAGTTTATCAACTTGTTCATCGCGATGAGCTACTATTAGAAAACATTACCATACAATCACCCACAGTGGCGTTGTTTTCTTTTGTTTCCTTCACTTAGCGATGTACCGTGTGGTTTTGTTGCTGCGAGATGATGATGGTGGACCATTGATACCCCCAATCGTGGAACACAAGAAACGCATCCATCCACAACTCGCATGAATACACATGGATGCATTTTAATGTTTCCACCGAACCTTTCTCTAACCACAACTTGCACCGAAGAAGGGCTCAGGGCACCAATTGTTGCGACCGAGATAAAACGCTTATCAAAAAATCTAGTCACAATCACCGGCAATAAAGTGAGAATTTTCTCCACTCAAGACAATTCATTTGCATATACGTCCGTGGGCTATCAGTAGTAAAGTAGAAGGAAGAAAGTGAAGAAGAAAAATCCGTAAGTCACATGTCAGCTTCACTGGAAGGGAAATTTTCCCACTTTTCACTACCGTTTTTCTCCAGTTTACGACCATTTCCTCCACCTACACATGTTCCGTGACGAAGTCCGTCCCATACGCACGAACAAACAAACGCTCAGACGGAAAAAAGGGAAAGCATGCGGAAAGCATGAAAAGTGAAAATACCTCAGAGCTCATTCCACACGCTACACCAAGCAGGAAAATTTCATTTAGATTGAAGCGCTTTTCCGAACTCTACTGTGCCTCGAAAGTCTAGTAGGATTTAATTAAAAAGAATGAAGGGGCACATTTAAAAGGTTCTGTTCTATTTATCACCGAATCCGCTACACAACTGCAAGCACGCAAACAACAGTTGATTAGTCGAGTGATAAAAAGGGAAAGCATTTAGCACATAAAGGAAGAATTCATGCAAGGAAAAAAGGCTACAGTACGGTACAGCACAACACCCAGTTGCTCCAGAAAGCTCTTTCTCTATTACCGTAATAATTTGCGCCCGCATTCACGTTCGTCAAAACGGTTCGTCAAACGTCAGTTACCGTTCGACACTCGGGGAGGGAACACGAGCGTGCTGGAAAAAAAGGTGCAAAAGGGCCCAACCATTTCCAACACAACAAATGAGGCTGAGCCTAAAGCATCGCAAATCATATTCAATCACATAATTGCATCTGTATACAAGCGGATTTATGCAAGCTGCGCTGAGGGGAGTACGTACCAGAACGTAATTGCACGCGATCGAGATCAGGTAGAGATCGCGCTGGAAAATGGGAGGAACGGGATTTTTTGTTTTGTTAAAGCAAATCGTGCCTTCCTCGCGAAAACTGTCATTTTGGCTTGCAATCTTTTAAAGGGAACTGGAGCATGGTTACGAGGAAATCGGCCGAGCACGAACCGTTAGAAGGGAGTTGGCGAAATTTGATCCTCCGATAGTGGTGGAGTTTTCTTGCCCTTTCTTGTTTTTTAATATTATATCAACCAGAATCTGCCAACCAAGTCCGGTCCGATTATGCGCCGCAAAAACACTTGAGAGGACTCCGGGAGCATAATATTACCACCAGCGATGGGGGAAAAACTACGAATAAAAATACTCACGGATACAACCGTATCCAGCCGTTGCAATAAACCGCAGCACGTCCAGGTTGATTGAGAACCGTGTGCTCCAGAAAAACCAGTTTTCCCCCTCAAGTGGGGATAGGGAGTTGGGAGGGGGAGGAGGAAAAGTTGATCGACTTACTTTCGACCGTGTGCCAAAGCCAAGTTCTTGAACACCACCGGAGCGGACCGCACCGAACGTGTATTGGTGCGCTTTAATTCTGCATCATGCCGGCAAGCAAAATCGACGAGCCTTCACAGCGAAGGCTTTTTGGTCGTCGTGTCGGTGTGCCATGGAACCTGAATCCGCTTTACCAGCGGCGGCTCGGGAGTTGGGGCTCTCCGTGGCTCACCGAAAATCCCTTTTCGCAACGGAGCCACCGCAGCAAAAGGTTGTACCTCGGGCCCCGGAAAACCGGTCCGCGAGTAGCGTGGCCGTCGAGTAACGGCGACTCGCGATTCATGAGTCAGCCCCGCACGATTGACGGTGATGCTGGCTAACAGCAACTAACAACGACGATATTCATAATGTTGTCGAGTGGCAAATGGCGGCAAAAATCCATTCCAAGCCGGTAGCAAGCAAGCAAGCAAGCAAGATGAATCATTCGACCTGGCGGGAATCGCAACGAAATAAAACCATGTTCCGATTGACGTGGATTGCGTCGTTCGAATAACAGACGATTGAATCGTAATGAACTTGCAATGCACTTCGAAACAGACCTCGGGGGAAGCGGGACAAGCATTAACATCGCTACAAAATGAACAAACTTGTGTGTTTCCGTTGAAACAAGATGAAGAAACACGTGGGTGCATTCTCTACTTCCTACGACCGACCCATCGATCGGTGAATGGATCATCAATTTCAACAACCTGCCAATAATAAGTTTCCCAATCGGTGCACCTGCAACATCCGATCAACGCCCATTTTTGTGCGGTGCACATCCCGTCCAAATTGAGGAAGAATTACGATGCACTTTTCAATCGCGCCTTCGGAAAACTGTGTCAAGCTGCATTGCGTTGGTGTGACGAAACCATCTTTACGGATTTTGACGGTGTTTTCTTGGATGACTGTACAAGTTGTTTCGATCAAGGGAGGATATTTTTAAAATTCAGTTTACGGTAAAAGCTAGCTTTAATATTCATAAAAATGATGTAGGGTAAGTGCTCCTAAGTGGTGCTAGTACTAATAGTGGAGGTAGTGGAATAAAATCCTTATTCTACGAATAAATAAACACAATACCGTTATTTGTACTAGTGTTCAAAAGATCAACCTTCCCACTCCGTAATTAATACAGCCTCTAAAATAAATACTGTGCAAACAGGTTGAACTATTAGGTGCGCAAATAAAAAACGGCCGTTTTTTCATAAGTTTATTTTTACTCGTGGCATTTTTATTTGTGGAAATAGGGTCAATCAAAGTATTGGCCATTATTATTTAACACTTTCTTCCACCTTTCGGGTAATTCGCGGATTCCTTTTCTGAAAAATGATTCGTTTTTCGACGCAATCCAGGTTTCCAACCAATTCTGGATCTCTTCATAGGAGAAGAATTGCTGGTTAGCCAATCCATGTGCCATGGATCGGAACAGATGGAAAATCCGATGGTGCCAGATCCGGTGAATACGGCGGGTGCGGTAAAAACATCCCATTTGATGGTATTGAGGTAGTTTTTTACAGGTTGCGCAAACATGT